>NCVS01000215.1:28184-61378 GCA_003055095.1 Goniozus legneri | reverse complement strand
GGGGGGGGGCTCTTCTTCCCAACGTTTCATCGCGTGCGACGTTTCAAACGTCAATTCCGGAAAAGCAGAAGCCGGACATTCTCGGCATTCGAGTAAACTGCTTTACGAGACATTAAACGCAATAATTTATAAGCCGGAGAAAAAAAAGCTGCCCCTCTAAAGCTCGTACATTTTGGCCCGTCTAGTTCCTCGTTTTGTCGCGCGTAAGTCTCTGGATCTCGCTCTGTCCCTCCTCCTCCCTTCCCCTCCCCTACGCTCCCCATCCTGGATACATCCGAACGAGCGCGTAATTCGCCTTGAATTTTTCCTCCCCCGCCCCCTACCTCCGTGTCTAGCCTCGCGATTCCGCACGTAAAACACGAATATAAATTATTCCTTTTTGAAACGCCATAGTTTGACGTTGAACGAATTACGCTACCGACGATAAAACAACTTTTTTGTTCCCGGCTGGAAATAAAATTATCTCGCGCGTTGCGCTCTCGAGCCTTCGTTTTTTGTAGGAATTAAACACCGAAACTGTAATTTCATTTTTCGCTTTACACGCTGAGAGATAGAAGAAGGTTGCGAGCGTCTTTTCATGCAACGGAGGGCATTTTTGTGGCTACTGAAAATCAACAAGACATGAACATGAATGGATATGACATCTTTTTATTCTCGAATTCTCTGCTTCGTTCGTGACGAAAATAACTTTTGCTGGTGCTAGAACTGTAAAAATGCTGTTGCCAAAAATGCTAAAACAGCAACAAAATGTGAGAGATTGATGCTGTTTTTGTGGTATTGTCGGTTTTTTGTTGTATGCTAAAATGCACGGAGGGGAAATTGCACGCGATACAAAAGAACGATTGCGCAAGCGGTTATCGTCATCGTTACGTTTGCTTTCTAAACTCGCGTTACGAATCAAGGACCGCGGGAGGGATATTCCAAACGCTATTGCTATTACTTTGGCGCGAAACTCTGCCGAGTTTCTTGATAGACACTAGACGCTATTCGCGGGGAAAACGGCCCGTCGCGTTTCTCGTTTCGAAAGAGGCCAAGCGTTATGCTAAACAGGTATTGTCGCAAGCGAAAACGACACAAAGGACCTTGTTTCGATTCGAATTAGCTACCAAAGTAGAGGAGGGTCGTCTGGTACCAAACAGACGGATTGTGTGCGCCGAGCGCCTCATGAATAATTGAATGCACGCCTGTGTACGCTTTTCATATCGCGCCGTACGCTGTTATGACACACACCGATCTTTGGCCATATTTTTCGGCAGTTTATCTGCCTCTTTCACAACTCTTTTTGTCTTGCTGCTCCGAACCCAATTCCTCGATAAAATATGCTCGAACGTGTTTAATCTCATTGGGAGTAGTATTTAGCTTGATATTCAATTTAGGTAATACTTTGTTTATTTGCCACTTTCGCAATTGTTCATACTCGACGCTCCAAATTCGATTCGCTGTTGAAATTTATAACTCTCCGTCGTGTTTAATCTCATCGGAGGTAACGTCCAACCTCGCCAAAAACCCGATCGTTTGTTCGGCAAATGAAATTAATCAGCACTCAACGAGCAACCGAGCGATAACGTTAAGAAAGCATGAATTCTTTATTTGACGAGTCAACCAATTTCACATGTAACATCGAATTATCTCGATGCAGGATAAATCAGTTGGCTATCGCTTATCAGTGGGGGCTCGGGATCGATAGCTATTGAAAATTTACGCGTGGAGATTAATGGTCCGCGATTGGTAACAGCGAGAGTCAATCGCGAGCGAGTGTTAGAGCGATTCACACTCGAATTATAAAACAGAGTGAGGTTATAACAGCGCGCGGGCAGAATAAGTTTTTACACAAGCGCGTCGCATCCCGCGATGTTTTAATTCGCGTAATGCACACCGCTAGAGCGCCGCACGCATCGACGAGATGCAATTTTTATCCGCGCGTGAAAATCATCGGTTGGCCGGCGCCTACACGCGATACTAATTCATTTGCCGCGATATCGTCCCGCCGTATCTCGAATAATAACGTTACGTTATAATTCACTTTATGCACGGGCAAGGAGCTTTTCGCTCCGGTCCGCGAATTCGATTATAGATTTCCGCGGACTCTCATGGCCGCTCGCAAATTCGATTATTATACTCTCGTGAAATTTCAATTGGGACATTCAAAGGACGGATTATAATTATAACTCGCGGAAAACGCCTGGTTGTGGATGTAAGCGGTCTGTTATACGACGACGACGAGAAATGCCGTTCTAAGTGTTCGTATTAATACGGTACCGGTAATTGTCCTTAATTTTCAATCGTCAATCTTTATCGTTCATCGTTTTATGCCCGACTGCAAATAGCGTAGAATATTCGGTCACAGTGAGCCGCGTTAGCGTTGAATTTCGATTATAGCAATGTTAGTTTCGATTAAAATTGCTAGAGCATACAAGGAAATCGGTCTAAAACCATACATTCGTAGGAAAGAACATTCCATAATCGACCATGAATTTCTGTGTAAATAAGAGGTACGAAATCGTATATGAAAAATCGATATCCCTCTGTATTACAGAATTTTAGGAAAAAATTTCTCTGTTGGATAACGTTATCTAGTATATGTGCTTCTTGGAAAACCCCACTTTGGGTCTTTCCCCAAGAATAATTAGTGTGTGAATACAAAAAGAAAAAATTTAAATAAAATTTTTCTTCGAATCGAATCACGCAACCAGCGTGCGTAAGCTGGAGGGTCAGAGTCGCAAGTAGAATTTCTTATTGCGAGCGTACGAGACTCTCGAGGTCTCTCTCCCTGAGCGCAACGAAGCCTCTCTCTTCCTACGACACGTCGAGTGGTACGCATAGCGCGAGTGCCTTACGCGGGCGCGGCGTAAATTTCATTACGGCCCAGCAATCGCGGGAGTACCTACGCGCGTGCACGCACCCATTGAGCTTACCCACCGTGACCTCAAAGGGCCTCCCGTCCAATCTCGATCTCACCGTAAAGTTTAGCCAAGAGAGAAGAGATAGTTTTCTTACCGGAAAACGGCTAATTGTAATTTCGACGCCAATCAATGTTCCTGTAAACCCAATTATCACAACGGAGAAAAACAAATTCACGTAAACGAATATTTCCACGAAAAAAATATTTATTGAAAAATATAAACAACAAAGCGATTCGAATAAAAAAATATTTAATCGAATTATTCCAATATCCAGATTTGTTTAAATGGAATATTATTTTCTGAATTCAAAGTAATTATTGTTTTTGTGCACGAATGAATTTTCTACAGAATCTAATTTCAAACCAAGTCCATCGCGTGCAAGGACAAGAATTTTGCACCGACTCGACTTGTATCTTGATTGTAGGTACAAGCAACTCTCGTTGAGTAACGTATTGAGTAATTTCGCATAGTAGGGTCCTTCACACTTGGCGGGTCATTAACGACCACCGCTAATTCGATATCGAATTCGAGCCCATTCGGTATTTCAATTATTCCGTTCGCTCGTGCGGCTACATTCTGGATGGTCGGCTTTAAAAATTAATCCGAGATAAATTATAATTCTTCCGCGTCGAATGTAGTACGCCAGGCGCAGTAGGAAAAAGAACGGAAGAGAGCCGGGACAAATTATTTTTCCATCGTCAACAAAGACGACCCGCAACACGGTTGCATTCGTGCGAACGGAATGGGTGACGTATTTTGCTGTAAATTACAGCGCCGTGTGTGATACACCGCTGCCGATAAAAAGAATAAGTTGTGTGGGCAAACGGGAAAAAAATATTCCGCCCGCACGCGTTTTTTCCAACGTGATAAAAAAAAAATCGTTATAAAAAACCTCTGGGAATTAAAAATTAAAATTCGGGGTCGCCAATTGTTGCCAATTTCTGAATTAATCGACAAATATTCACGTGTAGGCGTTTCTTCGCCTGCCCGGATTAATATAACTCGCGATACGATTTTGTACGTTCGTTATCTGTACTTTTCATCTACACCGGGCGGATCCTTATCGCGGTAACGCGATAATACTCGCTATCGTGTCAATAACTGTTACTGAAAAAAAAAAACGGAGGAAAAATTTGACGGAAAAAATCGGAGTGACAAGTCGTAGGGTTGACCAAGGCCAGTGTTACGGCTCGACCAAACATAACACTACTCGTTATCTCGCTCATCGGAGCGCAACATTCGTCCTTTCTATATGATATACATTTTTTATTTCTGGTCATTTTCAATTTTCCACTCTCCAGTATGTTTCTGTAACAATGCCGTTGGTCGATAAGATTCGATCTATCGATTCTCCATCCCTGAGGAATTTCGAAGAGAAAATTTACAGCATATAGAATATTACAAATATTTGCACAACAATAGCATTAGAATATTTAACTGTTTCGGTAAAAAATACACGCAAGTTGATAACAACACTACTAATATCTGTTATTAATTATTCAGAAGTAATTTTTCGAATGGTAATTTTGTAAGTAGCGATGGTAGGAACGGAAATCACAAAAGCGAGCATAATTAAGTCGAGTATCGATTAAACATCGCGAACGAAACTCGCCGATATCGGAGGTTCCGGAGGAGCGCAGTGTGGGCTCGTTTCACGACACGGAACGGCCTAGAGGGTCGAATGTAGGCGGCTGTTCGCGCACACGGCGTAACCCCCCGGCGTTAACTTCGCCCGTAGGTGGTGGGGATGATGTTTTATACCGAGGAATAAGCAGGTGCGTCCAGCGAACGAGAGGCCCAACTCCCACGGCGCTCTTACCTGACCGAGTTTATCGCAACAGTCCGTCCATGGGGGCACTCCTCTATTTCGCGCGCGCACGTCGAGCGCCCACATCGAAGAGAAAAAAACCTACGACACCCGCCGATCTTTAAACAGCTGTGACGAACAAAGTGGCGACAGTGACGTATCGGTTCGGTGCAATAACTGTGCTCTCCCTATAAAATATCCGCGTTCTCGGTCGCCATGATCGATACCCACTCCTCGTCCGCATAATCTAGCCTAATCGGTAAAAAAAAAAAAAAAAGAATCGCGGCAAGAGCGGAGCGGCGAAACGTCAAAATATCGCTTCGAAAATTTTGAGCGCGCGAATGTCAGCTGCGGCTGGAGGTTCTTTGTCGTGCGGAAAACTCACAACAAAGCGCGCCGAGTGTGCTCTCCGGGGCAACGTACGAAGAGGAGAAGCGAGATGAGAGACGCCCCCTCTCCTCTCGAGTCTCGGAACTCTCGGGTACCTCGATACCGGTCATTGTTGGCCCGCGCTGCATCACAAACCAAGAGGGAGTCTCCTCTTCTGCTTGGAGAACACAGGATTCGGTTTACATTCAGAGGAAAATAAGAGAGGAGCTCGACGTTCCGAGGTTTTGCGATTGTTTAATCGTGAATTACGATCGCGAGCACCGAAGTGAGAAAACGAATTTTATGAAACAGCGACCACGTATTCTCGGCCACGGTCGAACAATTTATACGAAATTGTGGATTTTCTCATATCGACATATTCTCGGTCCGAGTGATACCGAGATGAGTAAGACTGTCGCAAATACAACACTCAGAACTTTTAACGATTCTATCTCGTTTCCTTGAAAATTAAGATATCGCGCACGATAAATATACAATTCCAGCGCGACGTGGTCATTTATTATTAAAGCACGGTTACAATACCGCGAGCTCCGCGAAAAAAGAACGAGTTTAACGCGAAGTACGATAGTTAATACTCTCGTCTCGAACAGAACCGCAATTACTGTTTCCAAGTTTAATTGGTCACTCGTGCGCGCGTTATTGAGGATCTCGGGCAGATATATCTTATCGGCGTTTATTAAACGGAAGTCAACAGCGAGGAGCGATAGTCGTTCGATTTTCGCTATCGGAAACAGTCCGCGCTCTCAGGATAAATATTTAACGTCGTTACTCGCTCGCTGGTTGCAGTACCGCAGCGAGCACCATGACGACGATCGGTGAGTCACGATTATGTTTATTCCGAACCCCTTCGTTCGTTCGGCCGTGCGCGAGAGTGTGAGTTTCTTGTGCGTGGGTTCTACCGATGTCCTCGGTGTGCGTGTGTAATTAGCCAGAGACGTGGCTTTTGTTCGCGCGTGCCCGCGAAGATTGGTAGCGCTGCCTCGATTTAGCGCAATATGCGCATCGAGACCAACGAGACAACGACGAATACCGAGTCTCGCCGCGAGTTCTCACCTCTTTGTTTTTATATACTCGATTATACATCGTTGAAAATTTGTGTTTGATTCAACACAAGCGATTATTTTTTCGCGATGAACAAACGTAACCGCAACGAGAGGAATTTAAAATTTCACGAAGAAAAAATAAACGAATTCGACGGTAGGTTACGAGAATACGTATTTTATCGCGTCTCTCGCAACTAAATTTGGAACGAGAGCTTAGTACGATACTATATTTTCGGTATTGCAAAATTTCGATTCGTCTATTGCGGTGGTAGAACTACAATTTTGAAAAAGTGCCGTGTCGAATGAATCTCTGATCGCAATTTGCATATCCCTGGCGTGACTGTGCAGGGTCGGCGACCTCTCCAAGGTACGGAGTAAAATCGTCATTCAAAGTTTTGTTTTCTTTCGCGAACAAATATTCATTTTTCACCCTTTCGTATCGCGAAGCGAGGGGAAGGTAATGAAAACCCCCTCCGGCTGAGATCTCTCGAAACGACACGTGCTCGTACCCTGCGCAGCGCTTATAACGCGAGCGAGCACCGGCACTCGTGTGGAGTTATTGACAACCCCTCGTTGTCTACGACGTCGCGTTGAACACGAGGAGGGATATAGATTCGAGCCGAGCACCGCCCTGTGACAATGAGAGTCCCGAGGTGCCTGAACTCGAGCTCGCGTAGAGAGAGCTAATCAGTTCGATATATCGCGTTGTCGAATCTGTAGGAATTTTTCTGGCAAGCAAATTTTATGCTCGCTGCGCAGAGCAAACTGTCTTCTCGCGATATAATTTCGTTATCGCGAACGCGTCTTGATAATATTATCAAACGGCGTTCCAGGGAGCGAGTGAAATCCGCTGGAAAAGAGGTTTCCCTGCAACGCCGATGCACCGTACCGAATCGATCTGGCCAATAAAAAACCCTCGATCGCTAACGATAACAGAATTCGTTATTGATAGCAATATAACGATAATTCCATTACGATTTGCCTTCGACGAGCAATTTCGCGACTGTTAATTAATTAACCGTGCGTTAAACGAGAGGGGGTAGGAACAACACTGCGGAGTACTCGATTAAAAGTTGAAACTCGTGGAATTTCTCGTACTCTTGGTCCGCACTCGACGATAATTATCGCCGCTGCGGTAAAAGTATTTTCTTACCTTTGGAGGCCTTCCCGGCGAACAAACTACGTAAACAGTCGTTGACGAACGGCTTTATTAAGGTCAATTTATCGGCGTTAACTCCTCCTCGGAAAGTAACAAGAGCGTAACCCAATTGATTCGATCGCGATAAGGGTTTTACTCTCCCGATGAATTCGATAGAATCGATTTCAGCTGCACCACATAGAATCGAGACTTCCGACTGAATGAGGTAGATCCCGCAACACCCAATTCGCGAATAACGATCAATTAAGAATAACGTACCCGTCACGCCCGATATAACCCTCGCATATTTGATAAAACATTCGAAAATATCAACAATGAACAAAAACTCACATGGAGGTAACGATAAAGATGAATTCAGTTTTGTTACAATACTGTCGAGGAATTTACAACTAGAACGGTATTTCCCCTGCGACAATCGGACAATCTCACCCCCGTCGTTACGAGAAGATAGTGCGAGACAAAGACGTCGAAAATTATTTATCGTTTGTACAGGAGTTCTGTGTGTTATTGTCTGTCGCATTACGCGCGATTACGGCGCGCTGTAAATCGACGCTATAAAAGCGATACTCGCCAAGGCCTCGTATAGTAAGAGAAGAGAGAGAGAGAGAGAGAGAGAGAGGCGAGCGATATCAAATCTGTCTGAAATCCGCGAAGCACGTACTGTACGGCAGATACCGGGCTATAGAACTCGCGTTACGTTAATGCGCTAGCACGTATACATACATACACGTCCGTACCGCGGAAAACGTATTATTCGGTTTATTATTTACGCCGAGAGAGGTGCTCTCTCCTCGATACCAAATGCATTCGCGTCCCGGTGAACTTCCGGTAAAAAATTTTTCTCCAAATTTACGTTGCCCGAATTCGAAATGTTAATTAACTTATTCCGCGCCGACGGCCACTTCGCTTTGTACGAAACTGAATAACAACGTCAGACTGTTATTTCCATTGAAAATATTAATAATCGTTATTTGCGTTCTCCCGACGGGCCTTGCCGGGTCGGGGCCGACTGTCCACTCCGTTTCGAATCGATCCGCCCTTAATTAATAAACAACGGGGCAAATTGAAAATTCGCAAAACGCGTGAAATATGCAAAACACGAGTAGGTCGCGCCGGAAAAAAGCACAAACAGGGGCAAAGGGAAATCGGTCCGGTCGATGCACGTGCGTGTTGACGGGTTTGCGAGATGAAAAACAAAAAAAAGGAGAGGAAGAAATGTTCAATTTTAATTTAGCTCAGTCCGTGTCGAGAGGCTTTACACGCTCGATCTGAAATTCAGCTGCGCACGTGCGGATTCTCTTTCTCCTCTCTCTCTCTCTCTCTCTCTCTCTCTCTCTCTGTTTCTCGGTAGTTCTATCGAGTCGATTGGCGAGGCTATCTCGGATTAGCCGTCATTAAACCATGCCGGTAACAGCACTCGCGCAACACCCACGCTCGATTTCGCGTCTCGTTTCGCGAGCGGCGAAAATTTCGCGATTCGCATCGGTCGCGCTTCCCAATTGCCCGCAAACTTCTACGTGCGTTACGGCCTCGTGTTCCTCTCTATATACGGTGCTGTTCGCGTAGTTTGCGAATTACTCGAAATCGAAACGCCCTCTCCCTGTTAATTGCGACGAGAGCCGTTCGAAATGCAACACGACGGGACAGGAGAAAGATTGGTATGAATTGATCTTTATTAGCTCCGGTGAGAACTGTTTCTGGGGTAGTCGAGTAACACCGAAATGGAAATTTCGAAAATAGTGTGGTTTGAGAATATCTGCAGACCGCCATAATTGCTACAAGAATGGAAACACCAAAAAATGCTTATCAATTTGACGAAACTGATAACTCAATTCGTACTGGTGTACTGGTTTTTTATAATCCCTCAGATTTTATACATTACAATTTTCGCACTAGTCATATTTATACGCAATTCGATATTATTGAATCTGAACCGTATTGACTGAAGTATGATCGAGAAAGGTGAAGAAGAATAGCGTATGTAATTGCACCGCACTCAATAACCTAACGGAGGCCGTGTTTCGCGTTCCGATTTGAAATTCAACGATCGCGGCCCCAGTGTATTATTCCAACTTCCGTCGTGGATCCCACGTGACCGCGCCCCGTAGTCTTGCTCGTCTTATCGCTTCAGCAACGCCTACGTGTCGGAACTAGCGAGATAATTGAACACCGAGCGAATAATTGTCTTTGCAATCTACGTGACTAAAGAGTGCGATAATAATCTTTCTCGGAAGGTTGCTCTGCAACGAAGTGAAAATTGACGCGGGGAAACGCATTTTCATGTTTGAGGGAATATTTATCTCGCAGGTTTGAGGAAAACCACCCAATAAACGAACACTATCGCCCAATGAACGGATACATTTTAATTCAACTTACATCTATACAAAAATTTACTTTCGTTTGAAGGGAATTCTTTCGATACTAGTGTTTACGTTCAATTTTAAAAAATTACAGTAGTCGATTGTAGTTATTTATAACTCGAGGTTTGTCCATCTAATACAGTATCCTAGTTTAATACTTTTCTCCTAGGTGTAGTAAAATTAGGGATGAATAGGCGAAACTCGGTCGATCGTCGCAGCACGTAACGCGTCGCGAGTCTCGATTACAGAAATTATCGTCGACTAATTTCTGGCCAACGTCCTGACCGCTCGCGCGTCACGAGAAACTTCCGCGAGCGGTTTTTTGTTCGACTTGAGCCCGCTTTTCGCTCTTATCTCGCGTACCCAATAACCCACTATGTATGTCGCTCGATAAGTCCTACATTGTTTTTTTCTCTCTTTTCACCCGTTTCCCCACAACACCCCCTCCATGCGGGGGTGCCTCTCTTCTCTCTCTCTCGCGTCCGATAAATTTTTCCGCGAAAACTTTTACGACCGTAAAAAGTATCGAGCCATTCAACGTTCCATATTTTTTTTTTTTTCTTCACTTCTGTCTCCAGGTTCCTCTACTATTTTGCTTTTTTTCGTCGATATTTATCCAGAAATAATTCGGAGAATGTGCAGGCAACGTCAGCTGGAATTCCTTAAGGCAGGAGAATCGATGCATCGGTTTTCATTCGTTTCATCGCCAATGGGCTGGGCTCCCGTACGAAAATCGATGAAAAGCGCGAATTTATTTCGCATTGTTTGTCGCCGGATTACCCGATCTCGTGTTTCATGGTTTGAAACATGCGTTACGAACGGGATCGTTTGACTTTGTTATCTAGTTCTATAAAGTGCGATCCATGTTGTCTTATAAGGGCGTTGATAACGGGTGAGAGAAAAACTTCTGGTGGCCTATAGACCTGGTATCTCGTTACGGCCTTATTTACGCTCGGCTACATTGTACGTGAATTGGGTCTCGTTAACCGTTGGGAAGAGTTTCTTCTCCAAGAAAACTGTATTCCTTGGTTAAATATTGATTGATTGTAATTTTACACTGAAAATGAAAATTTGTTCAAAAAATGTTATGTTGTCGTAAAAATAAAATTAAATACATTTAATAAATTTTTATCTTCAACGTATTCAAGAATAATGTTATTTGCGTAAATTTTCTTGATGATAGCATGAGTATTGTCTAAAATAAACAGATCAATGATTCTCATTGAAATTTTCATTGAATAAAGAAAAAATAGTTAGGGGAAGACGTAGAGCGGGGTGGGTTTGCCGATCGATTGATTCGGACGAGGCACAGGCCGTTTTGTACGTTTCGATCTAAAATATTCAGCACCTTGGTGGCTTTGCATGACCGTACGAGGAGTGCCCACTGCGATCTGTCGCTTCTCGTAACTCGAGCATGTCGCGCAGACGAGACGAAACATGACGCGCGTGTGTGATGTTGCGGCTTATACGTGTAAACAAAATTACGTTTAGAATCGATAATCGAGTCGAACTAGCCAGCATGGATTATCGAGGTATTTGCTTTTCACAAAGGAGCCGAAGCTTTGGAAAATATTGATGAGTTCACGGGGAACTAAAAATTGTCCGAAGCGATACGCCTTAATTCGTGTAATCAGTTTCGTTATTCATGATCGACGTACGCTGATATCCCAAAATTATATACAGCTTATGATAATTAATTTTCTGTTATTACGGAAGAACAGCTGACCGATATAGTAACGAATGGTAATATTATAAATTAATTAAAAATAAAATCCATTCGTATTTATCAATTCTAATTTCGTGTTGCCAAATGAAGAAAAGAGAAGAATAATAAATCCTGTGTTCTATCAAATTCGGTTCGTAACACGTGCTCCAGTTCCACGCGAGCCAATTAAGCTCGGTATGCGAAAATATTGATGGGTAGAAAAAATAGATTACATATACCGATTACCACTTTTCCAAAAATATAATTTCGTTTTATTCCGGTTGAATCGGGCCGCAAGAGAAATGCGTAGTCGCGAAAACTGTAAATTTCCGGCAACGAAACGGTAAGACCGCGTGCTCGAGTAATAAAGCATGCGCATAGTACAAATTCTACATGCTGAAACTCGCTTCCACGCTATCCAAGGCTCAAGAAGCGGATACTCCGCGAGCTGGATCTGCTTCAAAAAATATGTGACCAGCGTTGTAAACTACGTTTTGTTATTTTCGGTCAGTGAATCAAGGGAATTCTCCGTGTGCGTTCTAAGTTCAAAGTAGGCGATTTCGGACGAGCGGTCAAAGTTTTGGGATAATTAAAACCCCTTAATTGTTTAAGATATTCTAATAAAATAGGGTCGCGCGAAACAACCCGATAAAGTACGACGAAGAAGTTATTCGATGAAAATTAAATTTCCCGCTCGGTCTTGCGGTTTTAATATTTTATTTCCTCTGGTGTTTCAGCGAGAGACACTCCCGAGAACGGAGATACCACGAACGCGACGAAGGCGCCGGAGGAAAGGGATTTCGGTTCCAAGTTATCACCTGACCGGATAATACGAACCATGGGTTGTTGCGGCTGTTCCGACGAAGTTTCGTCAAAGGTAGAACCTACGGTAAGAGCTAGTTTGTCGGAGGAAGTAGCGTGGGAATTTATATACGATCACGATATTCGCACCGATTCTCAACATTTTGCAAAATGAAAAAAAAAAAAACAGGCAATAGCAATTAAAAAATATAAAACTGGACAAACTCAGTTATATATTTTTATCCTCGATGTAGATGCTCAACCAGATTACTTATTTTATATTTTATTCATAACATCATACGTGATGTTGCACAGAAGAGATTTTTTCTGCATAATATTTTGTTTTCTTTTTTTCTGCTAGTACGTTGCAGTTATGAAGTTGAAATATTCACTAGCTGTACACACGGTGTTCAATATACACATTTGGTTAATATCGTATGAATATTGATTCTGGTCAGACATACATATATTTTACATGTATCGCACGCTACCGAGCATCTGTTTCATGTAAATTCTAAGCTTGCGCATTATGCGAATTGAAAAATCTCGTCATTTTTTCTGGATTCGGGCTTTTTATTCGAGTTGCAAATTGTAATCAGAGAGAAAGTTGTGCAAAAGGGAATCGTTAAGAGAATAGTATTATGAAATTTTAATCCTCGATCCCCAGAGCCTAAAGTTTTTAGTAATTCAAAATGCTTTTAGAAAATTATGAATTTTTGAGAATGCGGACAAAATTAGAAATTCCTGCGCTATAAACTCTCATGAATTAGCTTCTTATATTAATTTGTTAAATACATTTCATTTAAAGAAAGTACTATCTTCACGTCTGTGTGGAGAACACGCAAGAAACACGGAATGTATTTTAGAAATATTTTAATTTACCCTATATGTGTATGTACAGTAACCTGCTATATCTAACGAATTAGTGTAATTGGATTCTCTTCTATTCTTTTTTTTTTTTTTTTTTGAGGGAAGACAATGCACCTCTCGCAATTTAATATCTTATCGCGTGATTTCGTGATGTTAACGGGGTATCATACTATCGATCCCTCCGTGCATTCAACCCGTTATGGTCTCCTGCACGCTATACGCGTACGCGCATCAACGATTTTCACAGGGAGTGACTCTTAGTCTGACCGTAACCGTCATTTGTAATTCACGATTGAGATTACAACGAGCTGTAAGCGAAACTCATCCGAGCGGCCGATTTTCCAGCTCTCGACACGGTCGGCCCGTCGCATTTCAATTTTCGCCGGGAATGGAAATAAGCCACCCTCGCGAGACGAACAAAAGAAAAGCGTAAGAGGATGGAGAGCGATCGATGGAGGAGATCCGCATTCCCGACTCGAAAATTTATCCATCCAGCCCCTCGCGAGAATATTCTTTCTCGATCCTCGACGAGAGACCCGAGTTTGTCGCATAAACGTATGATAATGATGAGACAACACAGGAAGGGAAATTAGGACATTTGAATTTGGAAAACGAACGCCATCGAGCCGTTCGTCACCTCGGCAATGACCCACATAGCTCCCTTTCTTTTCCTCTCCTCGCATGACTCGCCGCTTTGTTTTCAGACGCCGGAAAATGAGCAAATGGCCACCCACTCGGACCAGGTCTTCGTAACCAATCGCTCCTGCACGGACATACTCGCTGCGATCGCATTGGTCATTATACTATCTGTTTTCGTAAGTTGAAAAAAAAGCAAAATACAATTCCACGAAGTTGTGAATAACGTTCTCGTACTCGTTTCGAGAAATATCACGTTAATTTGTATCATTCCCGCGGGACGCGGAATATTCTTATGCCGTTCGGCAAACTACGTGAATACTTTAACAACGAGAGCGCTATACCCATTCTCGAATGAACTCCCCTCAGACTTCCGTGAAACGCTTGTAGGTCGTGATAATATTAGTTCGGAGTTCATACGATACGACTTGATCTTCTGATGCCGAACTGACACCAGGGTTATAAATACAATGTAAATTATCCTGCAGGATCTCTTGAAATATCGAGCAAGACGTTCTGAATTTATATTGTATAGTTATCACATTCGAAAATTCATTGTTCCGGCGATTGAACTGTTAAGATTAATTCGATTGTTTTAAGACCCAGTTGTTTTTTAAAAAAACAGTTACTGAATCGCTGTTAATTCGATTTTTTTTTCGTTTATACTATTCTTACTACAACGGAAACTATAATAATATATTTCTACGTAACAAGGGATTTCTGATGACAACGGTAGTGAAACAGGGTGACATATACCGCATAATAAATGGATATGACGACTGTGCGTACGTTTGTGGTCGTATCAACGTAGGCCATGACGATCCGTTTTGCGCAAACAGGGAACGAGATTTAACCCGAGAAAGGTAAGTTGATTGTTTAAATAAAAATTCATCAAATGTGATTGGTACACGAATAATATAAAATTTCACGAGCGATTGGGTAGGATATTGTCGATTTAATCTCTTAGAGACCGGGCTGTGTTATTCTTTTGTATATTTTTGTTTACCGAAGTCAAAAGAAAAATTTTTAATCTTGGGATGCCAAGTTACTTTGATTACGTTGCTTCAATTAATGGCGGTGTAATTAAATTCTGAGTGAAGTTTCGTTACGCTTTCTCGTTCTATTTTGCGCGAGAGTGCGTAGGGAGAGAAACAAATGAGTGACAGAGCTCGTGACGAGACACAGAAATCGGCACGTAACGTTAACGTCCGGTTATCAATTTGACGCGCTCAGCGAGATCTATTTTCCACTTATTGTAGTTGAAGAATAATGAGAAATATCTTGATTTCGTCCTGATTTATTACCCTTTTAATTCTTAAATCTGATTTTTCAAATATTTTCTCACTTCTGTTAGCCATCTTCAAGTAGACATATCCACAAAGGGGATAAAAACACGAAAATGTGTAGCCAATTGTACGGATTCAGCAGATTAGTAAGTACTTCAAAACTTATCCGCGCTACCGAGTCTTATGGGACGAGAGTTCTAATCGTCTATGGTTTCTTCACAGTGTTTACTTTTTAAACCGCTGCATACAGAAGAGCTCGATAACATCGAGCGTCAGCTCATTGGTCAGATCACTGGGATTGGACAATTTCTATATGGTCAGTGCTTGTATTTACTTATTCGCGCTCTGTGTTGTCCTTGTCATTGCTTTTATTGGATTAAAATCTAGCTAATTGAGATACGGACGTTCCAGGAAGTGGTGAGCGATCTCAGACTCGTCTGGCGCGAGTTGATCTACCTGTTTCTGATCGCCCTAGGTAAACTATTTGAATAGCTATTATTCTGAAACGCAGCCATTCGTCTCTCCTCCCCTTTAACGTTGTTTAATCGAACGTTTCCAGCTATCTCCTTTGGCATCCTGATCGCCTTCAGATTCATAGTACAATGGGTAATCTATATCGTAATGGTTGGCTCTGTTATTGCTAGCATCGGAGGAACGACTTATCTATGGTGAGTGCAGGTGACACGTAGACTATCCAGTTTAATCGAGTTCTCAGCCTCGGCAATTTGATGGCTAACCGATATCAAATTTTTATGCCCCGGCATTCGTTCGCTGCAACTGACGCGACCGTTTATGATTTTAATTTACAAATGAACGTTACATAAATTCCCTCCCGTTGAATTCTCTTTTTGACGAGCGGACCTGCCACGATTAATTGCTTATTCTCGTAGGCTTGCTTGGTATTTCGAGAAAAAAGCCGTGGCCGCGGGACAAATCGTTGAAGAGGATTCCAGTATTCAAGCGTACTTCATTTATGCCATAATTATGTCGACCGTTGCTGTAAGACAGTCAATTATCGAAGAATGGTTTTCATTCGGTGCAAATTATTGATTAATGAATATTCCAATCTTCAGGTTATCATAACACTTATAGTCTTGGTAATGCGTAAGAGGATTGCTCTTGTAGTTCAGCTCTTCCGTGAAGCTGGAAAAGCTGTTGCCGCGATGCCAGCTCTCCTTTTGCAACCAGTTTATGTTAGTATGATGAAAAATAATGGTTTTGCCGTTATAAATTACAAATTTTTATTCGATAAATGATTTTTTCCAGACATACTTAATAGTCGGTATAATTATATTTGCATGGGGCTTCTGTATGCTATATATCGAGAGCGCTGGCGCCCTCTACAAGAATACGAAAAGTCATTTCCATTATAAAAAAGATGGATTATTGTTAGTGAGTATGAGATAAGGGTATAAATCTCAGTTACAATTTTTAATGAAAACTTTTTTACAACAGACAGCGAGATGGTATAATTTATTCCTATTCTTCGTGGCTTGTGAATTCGTGATAGGATGTCAGCATATGGTAGTCGCTCTTGCTGTCGCTCGCTGGTTCTTCACGAGGTATTATTTTTATACTATGAGTAATATTACGGATTTGATATTAATATTTGTCTTCCATATTATTCCTATTAGGGACAAGAGGAGGCTATCGCTACCGGTAGTTCGTGGTTTCTGTTATCTGACTATGTACCATTTGGGTACTGTGGCTTTCGGATCGTTACTGATTGGCATCGTACGGTTAATTCGCTCTGTACTCGCTTTCATACAGAAACGTTTGAAAGCTTATGATAATAGCTGTGTAAGAGGAATTTTATGGTGCTGCCAATGTTGCCTATGGTGCTTTGAATGCGCTCTCAAATTCCTTACGAGGAATGCTTATATAGAAACTGGTAAAATGATTAAATTTAGAATTAATTCTAAATATTTGAATATTCATCACTGTAGACTGATATAAATGAAAATGTCTGTGTCATTTCAGCTATATATGGGTGTGGTTTCTGCACTGGTGGAAAAAAAGCTTTCCAAGCTCTATCGAGTAATGTTTTACGAGTTGCTGCGATAAATAGTGTAGGAGATTTCGTCTTGTTCCTTGGAAAAGTATTAGTTTGCGTCCTCACACTTGTTGCTGCCATATTTATGATTCAAGTAAGTTAGACTACATATGGGTTACTATTTTCGATCGATTTAGTGTGCAGAAATGAATCTGAAAATTGTTTTTTCTTTTTCTCTAGAAAAAGACTGGTCTTCACCATCCGTGGTTTCCTATCGCTATAGTAGTGCTCTTTGCGTTTGTAGTGGGTCATAGTTTCATCTCAATTTACGAGGTAAAATTCATTCGATAAAATAATTTATTTGGAGAGATCGAATAGCTAAAAATTTTAATTTATTTAGATGATCATCGACACGATATTCTTATGCTTCTGCGAAGATTGCAATAGGAATGATGGAATCAACAGACCTTACTTCATGAGCCGCGGATTGATGGTGAGATACTGACACAGAAACGAAAAAACAGCTTATTTTCTATAATAAATCATCAAAACTTTATCGTAACTGTTTTTACAGGAATTTGTTGAGAATAGTAAGAAAGCATTGAGGCATCTGGATGAATCGAATCGTGCAACGTAAATTGCGTTAACGTTTGTTCGACGTTTAACGAGAACTTTCGGGTTGTGCCTTCAGGATTGTTTTAGAGCGTTGAATCGAGTCACAATAGTAGAGAAACGTGAATCGAGAAGTTTAGAGCTCGTTACGGTCCTGATCTCAGTATCTACAGCTATATCTCTCGAATCTCTTTTTCGCAGTTGATACATACTCATTCGTTCATTGCCAGTATTGCGTGTGTCTTTTAAAAACATCAAGAGATTCAAGTTAACTACATTTTTCATGAAATGTAGATCTCCGTTAGTTTTGTAACGTTACCATAAATGGTAAATTAATCAAGTATTTGGCAATTACGCACAACGTGATGATGCATCATCATCAAAGACCACTGACTGATTCTTTTTAGTTACTTTGTCTGCTAGGAAAGTGAACAATATTAATTATGAGAGAGTATTTTTTCAGGATTATGAAAAATCGATGTATTTTACCATTATATGTATAATCCTACGCTAAGTCAATTTAGTTATGACTTTTGTAGATTTATTGAGATAAGTCGATAATTTTCTATGATTCTTTCTATTACAATGTTCATACGATTGTACGTTTTTCGTAAATTAGTTCATAAAGATGCCTACGATTTATACTTAAGTTGAACGTAAGTTTGTACGTTGCATTCATTGCCAGATAGCTATTTATATAGCAACACAGAATTTATTATTATCGCTTTGAGAGGTTTATACGTATTTATAATACAAATAATAATGAAAGCAAAGTGTCTTAGTGCCTACATGTCCACTTCAATCTTACTCATCACTTATTCAAGCGTAACTCACTGTTTATTCATATAATTCTTCGAATAAATACTTTATAAATGTTCGTTTACGAATTTAATTTTGAATTATGTTGTAATTATCGAAAAACTGACTCATAATTGTTTGATACTGAAAATGTATATTTTCGCATTACAAGGCAAAAAATAAATTCATGTAAATGAGTGATGTTTTATTTTATAACATACCCAATATAATCGAAGCTTCAAAAATAAGGAGAATAATGTGTACTCACCAAATTATCAGAAACTGTAATTCACAATCGTCTTTGAGAAGTCAACATTGGTGTTCTTAATGCTGAGAAATCAAAGTTCTTCAGGGTTGACTTTCAGATGGTAATAATACTTTTCAGTAGGTAAGCGTGTTTTCTGTGTGAAATATATTACCTACTGTCAGTGAAGTGGACCGGTAACGAAACTTCATATTCTTATAAAGTGAAAAGTGTAACTATCAAATTCACTAAAATGTACATAAATTTGAAAGGGTGATGCTAATGATCGACGAAATAAACCTTAATCGTACATCTTTAGATTAAGCGCCAACTTTTTAATAACCGTTTATTCGTTTGGGGCACATGTTATTGCATGAATGAACAAATTACGTACATTTCTGTACACTGATATTTCCTCTACTCGCATGCATAATTTAATATATAACTGGCAGTACGTTATGATGACATTTACGATATAGTCGACGTGATTTATTTTTCAAAATTCACACATTGCCGATGTAGTACTCAGTAATTGTTTCATGAATTTTTACTTAAAGTGAATTCAGAAAATTATTCTATGTTGTGTATTACTAAAGAGTATGAATTTATGATAAAATTATATCCTACGAGTAAGATTTATTTTATTACAATTAATGTAATTTTATACAAATTATCATGAAAATATTTAATGAAATTATCAATTTATACTTCATAATCATTTTTCTAATTATACTTATTGGAAAAAATTTGTGCAGCATGAAAATTTTACTTTCAAAACTACTGCGTAATAAAAAATTTTCTCTATATTCGTTAAAAAAAACTATTGTTTTGTTTAATTTGTTATGTTCCAACAAGACAGAAATTATTCGAATTCTCTATACCGTAGATCTATTATATCGCGTAAAAAAAATTAAATTTTATCAAATATTCAAATTCTAGTAAGCTTCCGAAGCTTATTGTATCATAGTTTGTATAATAATACAAAGTAATAAATATGATTCAGTATGATAATCAAAATAAAATCTCGAAACGTGTAACTCAATATTAGAAATTCAGTCTTCATTAGAAGATTATAATATATTCAATAAAAAATTTCAGATCCAAAGAAACGTTTATTTTCAACAAACGTATTTGCTTCTTCTAGAATAAAATAGTACTCATGACCGTAAACCTTTCTTTGGAATTCATTTTTTAATAGCATGTAAAAGGAAATGGAAATGGAAGTCGTCGATCGTCGGCAGTGACGACTGAAAAAGTACCGTCTCTTCATATTATAATAAATAAATTTGTATTACTGTGTAAACGTCTGGCTCGGTATACATACAATAAATGTCCATGTGTATAGTTTTGACGTTAGATACATACAAACATTCTCGGATTTATGCTTGGGACGTGGAATATATCGTTTTCCAGGGATGGGTAAGGAAGGGGAGTTTACATATATAAAAAGGGGTGAAAAAACTGTTCCGTGCATTTTCCTTAAGACTAAACGAGAGATAAGTTCGATAATCGGTCGAATGACCAGCATTCGACGATCGGAAACGGGTAACTTATAAGTTCTAAATAGAATGAAACGTGATTTTCAACTATTCAAAGGAGTAGTTGTCATCATTATGCATAAGACCGACGACGCAAAATCTTCACTTCTAAATTACATTCCTTATTTTACAATAATTTTCTAGCACCGTGTATATTTAACACCACAACGGGGTGAAATGATTCATTTCCATCGTTATTATAAATTAGAACTACCTAACTATGTTCGCTATACAATTTGCATCGACGGTGAAATATGACGACTGAGATGACAAAAATTAAACGGCCAGTGAAACAATATGATGAATTATGCGGCTGACGAATATGATCGAAAATTTACATGTAACTACTATCGTCTTGATATATTAATACGTAAGGACCAGATACAAGAAACAATGCATTTGAAATATTTTATACGCATTCTCAGGAACACTACGAGACTGGCGCACCATGCGATAGCATGTTACGAAAATACATTTAGGCTATTCCACCGATTACGCCACTCAGATGTTGGGCAGATTTTTCTCCTATATCTTTTTTCGTACTTATCGTCAAGAAATATACATTTCATTTCTTCTTTGTACCGTTTATAATATCTATAATGTATGTATATATACGTTGATGTGTATGTAAGCGTCGCGATGATTCTATTAATTTGTAAGTTTTTTTTATCGATTACCTATCGAAATGAACGGCATAATGACATTTCGCATTCGAAAATTTCAAAAATTAAATTTGAATAAATAATAAACTTACAGGTACAAAATAAAAAACTAAATTCTTTTATAATTTCAAACATTAGTGTTTAAATCTTTTGAATGAAAAAATAATATTGAACAATAACTATCGAAGATTTTCAAATATTCAATTTCTAATAAAAAAAAAGATGAACAATGACAAAGATTAGTAATATGAATATTTACAATTACAAATTTGATATATTTTTGTAGATCGAACAAAAATCACGATGCCGTTGATTTCATCATCTTACTTTGCGGCGCTGTGCACTGATAACATTAATAGCTATATTATACATCTACAATATTAATATTATTAAGGATAATGTTATTTATAAACTCTTCAATTCTCTTCAATACAGGTTTGTTCACACGGACTAGATACGCCTCTCGTAGAGCAAACAAGCGAATAAATTCGCTTCGCTATTTGGCTTGACCTTCATGTTCATTGACGCGCGTAAGAAAACCCGCATTCTTCGCAGATAATGTTAGCTATTCAATACTCTCAAAACCGCTTAATCAAGCTAGGCAAATTACCAAAGCTATACTCTGTGATCGTCGTACATATACCAATATAATAAATTGCCTTTTCTCTTATAATAAGCGTATGTTTCACAGGCTATAAAATATACGTAGAGAAAATTGATTACTTTGATCCAATAATTAATATTTAGAATTACTTTATTTTCCTTTTATTCTATTTTTATAAATTAGATCAAAGAATCATTTCCTCTAGATGTATATAATGTTTTTATTCACTTATGCACTACGGACGATATCGATCAGTTAAGCTGACAGTTCTTTAAAACAAGATGCTGTCTCCTTAACGAATCGTACCGCACCAAATATTGATTTTTCTTACTAGCTAATTTTTCATACACACAAAATAACGGAACAACAATCGTATTTTACGATTAATGTATGATTTAACGTCGATATGCTGAGTGATCAGGACAAACATGATGTACAGGCGACTTTAGTCAAGAGTCGGGATCAAACTATCGTGTTGAACAATCATTATTCGCTTCACACTCACTTCATTGGCTGCGTAAATATATTTTTGAGCTCTTCGGTTGCAGATCAAACTTCTTAAGATAGAAATTTTCTTCGCAAATTCACCACTATCAAACTATCGAGATTATTTATAAAAAATTATATTACAATCTCATTTATTTTAAAATTACTTATTTACAGCCTTTTCTTCAGTTTTATGTACTTCCTTCCTCGTATTGCTAATTACATGTTACAGTTTCCCTTACCTGTACGATTACCTTGAAAATATATAACGACACAAAAGTGTCATACGCTTCTTCTTAATAATTTCATTTAAAATAATAAAGATTGTATTATAAAGTTTACCATTTTTGCTATGTAACGATCATAAAATGCACTTATGAAGATTATTAACTTGTGTTTGTTTCTTCAACCCGACTCCATCGTCCGTGCATCATTTAATTTGACGGATGCAGAGGAACAACGAAGTATTATCAACAAAGACTACAACATTTCGAAGCGTCGCCCAAATGAATGTGACAAACGGTGGGTAAACCAGCGCAGCCTTTACCAACTACAGTTTCCTGAACTAATCGGGCGATACCAAGATTTTGATTTATATCGCCGTCGCTTCCACGATGCTTCTGCTCGCACCACTGATGCTGCTCTCGCCATTTCTCATCCGCTGTGGCACAGAGTAACACAGATTTTGGCGACGGTGGGCTAACGCGATCGCGAGCTATGCTGCTACACGATCTTGCTTTGTACAAGCGTCCTTTACCAAACAAGCCAGGTAACGGCACACACAATTTTTTGTGCACTGCGAAATAACGACTTAGTAACTTCATTTTCCGGCTTTTACAGTCATTTCTGTTCACGGATCCACGATTCTCTTTCTCGTGACTCGGTATTTGTCCTATTACGATGCCATTTTGGTCTTTACGTTTAGTCTCGCCGCAACATTCGATTCTTTGGCCAGAATCGCGTTGATCCTGATTATTAGATTGTTCATTGAGCTTATTAAATTGCTTATTATCCCGCCCATGGATGGGATATTTGTTTGAGCTATGCGATTTGCCACTAGTGAGAGACCAACTTTGTAACAGCCGAGCCCCAAACCCTTTGGCCTTTTGTACAGTAGACGTTTGCGAAAGAGTACCGGCGCAATGCGATCCTACACTACTTTGAGAAACAGATGAAGATGAAGAAGAAATGCTTTGTATGCCAAACACCGCGGAATTCCGCGACGAGTGATTGTGACAGGTGGGTCCTTCCGATTCTTGCACTTCCGTTATTCGATTCAATGATTGACTCTCGCGTAACCTCGTCTCTCCTGCTCGTCTTCTTCCTGCTCGATGTCTCCTGCCGAACGTTAACTGATTATCGGTGCAGCGATGTTTACCTCCGGTAGTTGTCGTTGTAGTTGTGGTAGTTGTGCTGGTATTATTGCCATTATTGTTCTGCGTTTCGGTGCTCGTTGTTTCCGTCGTACGTTCGCCGCTTCCTATTCCACCTCCGCGCCCACTACCGCCACCACCACCACTTGGATCCTGCGAATCGCTAGAATCATCGTGACTGTCTCGTCTAGATGGCAATGGTTTTCCAGTTGAACTGTTCAGCTTGTGCGCTCGTTTCTTCCTACTTTCGCTATCGTCATCACTGGCGTCGGAACTCGAACAGGAGGCCGTTCGCGTTTTATGGAACTTGCTTCTTCTTTGTTCGTAACCAGGTCGTCTGACAACGCGACATTTCGTAGATGATCCCACCAAATCCATCGAACTTATTGGCACTTCCATCGTGTCCGCGTCCTCGAGTATCTCGTTGAGAGCAAGAGGCGCCATGTCCGTGCTCGGAGACGGCATGGTTTTGTATTTCGGCATCATTTGCAGTTGTTCGTTTTTAAACTCGACGGAAGTGTGAAGCGGTATTGACACCGTAGACGACTCAGTCAGGATGGTGGTTGTCGTGGTGATGGGTTGTTCGATCGGTCTCGTCATCAAGATGGAAGAATCCTTATAAGGTGCTGGCGATCGATGCTGAGAGCCCATTCGCCATTTATTCACGGGAATCGGACCAGTCGACGTCAAACATTCGGTCACGGATTTCGGTCGGCCTTCCGTTGTCGTAGCCTTGCGCGCCCAGCCGGAAGCCGAAGAGCTACCGAAACGATTCTTTGGACTTTCCTTGTTCGTCTTATCCGCATTAAATATTTTATCGGCAGACGATACGTCTAATTGTGGACTATTAACTCTCTTTGGCTGAATTTGTGGCGACAGTACGTGGTCTCTGCCGTTTCTCGGACTCGATTTGAGCCTATCGTCCCGACTGACAGTTAGAGGCACGGGACTAGTTTCTTGGTGAGTTAATCGCGCGACGTTGGTTTTCGAACTGCTGTGCTTCTCAGGAAGCTGCGATAAACGTTCTTGCAATATGTGAGAGAGTTTCCCTTCCGACCGTGAACCTCTTCGGTTGAAGGAACTTAGAGCTGAATTACTGCCGCGCTCATCGCGTCCCGACGACACGTCGTCTTCGTCTTCTTCCTCTTGAACGATACTGCACTTCCGTCTTCGAGAGTTCTACAAAAAATTTCAATGTGGGATTAACGTTCCACTAACGGATTCCGTAAACGACACACGATGTAATACCATTTTTTTTTTTTTTTAATTATTATCGTTTCCACAACTGTTGTTGCATAGATCGGTGGCATGCAATATTTACCTGTGGAGCGTCACCAGGAGTACGAGGAACGCTGAGCAGCGACTGATTTATCGCACCAAGATTCGGGTCGGTTCTGATGTTCGCTGTTAGATCGTTCGGCCTATCGAATACATATTTTGTGTGAAAATAATTTTCTATACGGATTCTTAATATACGCATTCCAAATATAACTGAATTTCTTTCCCACTAACTTTGTAGAAACATCGAGAATCTCGGGACGAGCATTTTGTGCCTGTTCTTGCCTGTGCGCGCGTAATTTTCTCTCGGCGAGTAAAAAGTACGTAGCCGTAATGTGGTTGTACTCATTTTTGTCTAATGCTCTGTAAAAGTCACAGTTGAATTAGAATTTGTTGCGTCAAAGAAGAATGTATTTAATAACACAATTTAATTTCTCCTCGAGGAGAAAATTCAAGTTGAAAGGCAGATACTCACTCAAGAATTTCCTCCTTCGTGGCAATGTTACCGTTAACCATTTTCGTTATGATAAGGTTGTGATGATCATCGGACACTTGTTGACGCGACACGAGCGGTAACGCCTCCACCGCGTCCGTATCCGACCCGATTGCCAGCCATTCATCGGCTGCAATCTCTTCTAGGGTGGCACGCCCTTCTGGTTCCCGTACAAGCATCCTAGCAATGAGACGCTTGCATCCCTCGGACACGTGAGCTGGTATCGAATACTTGCAATCCATGATCATCGTGAGTGTTTCGCTGTCGTTGGCTTCTTGAAATGGCGCTTGTCCACACACTAACATGTACAGTATAACGCCCAGCGACCAAACGTCTGTAATCACGTACAATTTAGATAAATCAAACAAGTTATATCAATTAAGTTACAATAAATAACGTATCGTGGCGTAATGTGTGCGATTGATGTATCGATACAGTAAAAAAAAAAACTCATGGGCAGTAGCAGAATATACATAGCTACAACCTTGAATGATATCGATAAGAAAAATTGTCTCTTCCGAGCGATAATTAGATAGCGAAAGTAATACGAACGCATTTGCTGCGAGAAAAAGGCGCATTATTTTTCACGTTAGCGACGTGGAAATCGATACTCACCCGTTATGGTAATAATTTAACGCAAAATTCGTCACTAAATTTAACCGGTAGGAGGACGGAGCTCGGTACTCGAGTCGTATAGCGCGTAAAGTTATTTTAAATGCAACCCCTTAACGGTGCACGACGGGCGTTGTTTATCGATCGTAACTCACCAACTGCAGGTGCATCGTAGCTGTCACCGAGTAGAATTTCCGGTGCCGAATACGCGAGAGAGCCGCAAGACGTCTCGAGTTTTTGACCGGGATAGAATCGATTGCTGAAGCCGAAATCGGTCAGTTTCACCAAGCCGAGTTTCTCAAAGAAGACCACATTCTCGGGTTTCAGGTCCCTGTGCACAACGTGCAATCGATGACAGTACGATATTGCTCGAACTATCTGTCGGAAGTACGTTCTTGCCAACTGTAAAGAGTTTGTAAATATATTTGTTATGGAAGTATATGAATTATCAATAAAAATAACAAAAATAATATCAACAGGAAAAATTCATTGGTTAGTTTTTTTTTTAGTGGTTGATCATCAGGTTCTTCTGATCTCGCCGTATACATTTGCATTCGGTTCTACCTCGGCTATACGATTTAAGTAAAATTCTATTTTGCATAATTCTATGAATTCAATAGTATCTGTTTTGAAAATCTCAGACGACTGTTCGACGACTGATCGTCTCGGAATTACGCGATCTTCAGAGACGCGAGTATGTAGACAAATTGCCACTCAATTAACGTGATTTTCCACTGAATTCAAAAAAAGCACAAACACGGTAGAATTCGCTCGATCATTCCACGACAATCGCCGTCGAAATAACAGATTTTACGACGCGTGCATTACGTCTCTATTTTTAGAAGCATCCGCGCAATTTTTCGCTCGTTCGCGATTAAACGGATAGCCCAAGATACGTAGATTCAATTTCTCGAATCCCTGTTGTTTCGTCTCGACGTCGGCGTGAGTTTACCGATCGTTTGAAACGTTGATCGGGAAAGACGAAACGGGAGTAATATTTTACCGCGAGAGAAGAAAAGAGCGGAATATACCTCGAACAACTGACGTCCCAGTAATGAAAACTGTGTCAGGTAGCTGTGCAAGATTAATCGCCCAGTGCTCGAGAGCTATTCCACGGCGGAGAAAGAGACGGAGTGGGAGGGCGAAGAGAGGGCAGGAGGAGGATCATAATAAGGATCGCTATCCTACCTCCTCGTTGAGGCCGCTATCGTGACGCATGATGTAATCGTAGAGGTCGCCACCATCGCCGAGCTCCAGGATCAAGTAGAGCTTCGTCTGCGTGTCTATCACCTCGTAGAGCCTCACGACGTTCGGATGTTGCACCAGTTTCATGCATCTCACCTATCGAGACGGCAAAGGGGATTAGAATGGCGTTGTATCGATCGGGGCCCGAGGTTGACGCACTCCGGATTGCGAAATCGTTATCTCGACGACCTTTAACGAGGTTCGCCTTCGCGCGGCTTCGACCTCCCCCCCCCCTCCCCCCTTCTCCCCGTACTTCCGCCTCGCGTTAGACGCTTATTATTGCGTAATGGGCCACGCGCGATTAACCATTTTCCGCGGACGCCTGCCAATGCGATATCGTGTTATCAACTTGAACGACCGGTCTTCCGATCTGTCGGTTTACGGACGCGCATCAAACGATCGTACGTCACTTGGGTGAAATATTTTCTCTCTGTCCGTTTACGTCAGAGCGAGCAGATAATACTGCGTTTAATTAGAAAAAATAAGTAATCGGGTCATCCACCGGGAATTATGGTACAATTTTTTCTCCTCGGAGATGAAATATCGCGACTTGTTACACCGTACGTAATCAATACTTCATTTCATTTTGTTTTATGAAAAAAAAAAAAAAAATGTAAAATATTCTCGTTAAAAATTGTTGCCGTCCTTTAACGCCATTCTTCTTCGTAAATAACTTTGGCACGTCTTTGCGTATTTGGACGTCAAACTATCAACCGGCTGTCGACTTCTCTCAGAGAAAACTGATGCCCCGGTGTAATTACACCCACGTATCGGGAGTCAAACTTGTTTCAACTCGGAAGACTCGCGGAATTGGAGTAACGAAAAGTTCTCGAGCGTAGTGTCGATTTTCCTAGAACGACACGGAGAGCAATGACAATTTTTTTTCCGCTCACCTCCTGGAAGAGATGAGCCCTCGAAACTTCATCGAGCTTGCTCTTATCGATGACCTTTACGGCGACCTTCTCTCCGGTGAATACGTGACGTGCGAGCTTGACGACCGCGAAGTGACCGCGACCGAGCGTCTCCTCGAGATCGTACAGTCCGGCGATCTTCCCATCGTAGCTGCTGTAGCCTACTCGACGATGCATCCTCGTCTGAAACAACATATCTACGTTAATTTACTTGTTACGATATCGCTGAATTAATTTGAATTGTAGAAAAAGTGAAAAAATGAATTGTGGAGAAATAGTATAGGCGGGAATAGTATATAGGTATGAAAATTAGCATAGAATGTCGTATTGTATTGCGATCGTTCCGTCATTCGTGTCTTCTCACGGGTACTTCACATTTTCACTTTCTGGTTACTTATACTTAGCACAAATATCTGCGGAGTTTCGCAAGTTACCTTCAACAGTCAAACTCAAATTTCAATTTTGATTTTTCCCGTTTATCTCGTCCCGTTCGGTGTCTTTAATGTCGAAAAGTACTTCCCTCCCTTTTTTTTTCGAATCTTCGAAATCGCCTGTGCGGAATACCGGAAATCCACTTAGTGGATTACCTGACGCGTCGAGTTCCGTAATCCGTCGCGACTGACGCGCGAGTCTAGTGCACGGTAAATAAAGCCAGCGGGGTCCCCGGGAGAAGCCAATAATCGCGTTAATGGTGACTGCTGGGTTGTTTGTCTTGCGTTCGTGAAGTCGCGAGACCGATGACCGAGAAAAATCCCATCTCATCTGGTAAAAATTTCACGCCCCGGCAAATTTTCGGCTGCTAATCCAATAACGCGAATCGGTTATCCTCGGGTCACCGGGAAATTACATATCGACGTGTAATTATACGTTTTCTCGATTCAATACTCTCGCTCGATACGCACAAAGCGTACCCAGCGTATATATAGAACTACCTATTTGGCTCGATTAAAGCTCGCTTTATTGTTTATCCCCCGAGTGCGCATTCGCTGATAAACTCGGCTCGAACGTATCGAAAAATTGTCAACTCGTTACGAGGCTTTTTATCGTGGGATGTCAAATTTGGGGATCGCATTGACAATTAGTCGCGATGGAAGTCGAATAGTCGCTCGTTCTTTCGCCACTCGATATTTGCTCGGACTGGCTATAGATTTTCAGTGTCAACCAATGGACAGATTATCTCGGCGCGAAGTCAACATCGAATGGAGAAAGAAGAGGAACATGTACACTCGTGACGTGGACGATTGGGGAATCAGATTTTTATCGCCATTTATACGTTTAATGTTATTATCGGCTTTCGAGCAATTCTTTTTTTCTCGCTTTCTCTCGAACAATCATACAGCTGGTTGTTATGCGTAAAAGCGACACACGCCGAACGATAAATTTTGAGATAAGCCCGGGTTAACGCTGTGTGCGTATCGATCAAGTGCGGAGGCGGATAATGAAATCACAGCAATTAGCCACGTGAGTGCTCCCGCCGATCGGCCTCTCGTGTTAATTTTCAACAATTTTTGGCTTGTTACGCGAAACGTGTTATGGCGAACTCGCTAAATGAATTTTCGATGCCCTATCCAATTACGTATTAAAGCGAATTGGGTCGGCTCCTGACACACGAGACGACCCATTTTCCCTTTTCGTTTTTTCGAATGTCTTCGCAAGTAGCCAATATGGCTCTTCGTTCATTCTCGACCGAGATTGCTCAACAAAGATCTCAGATGTTCGGTGATAAAGCGAGAAAAAGTATTTGAGCCTCGATTAAGAGAAAAGAAGAATCGACAGAGCAAACATTGGATCCACTTCGGTAGCGAATTTAACGTTCACTCGACGTTGCGGAATAGCGAACGGAATTTCCCATAGCGAGGGATGAGTGATCATCGGCCGGAGAAAAATTCGCTCGTAGAAAGTTTCGCTCTCGCTTTTTCCCCTTTGTAGGAGGATTTTCTTTCGAACCCGTGCGCGCGTATACGGACGGCCGTGTGAATTTCGTTTCTGCGTAGCTCGCAGAACAGGCAAAAAAAAAAATCAAACAAGAGACTAAGAGAAATGAGAACACCGATGCTGCAGTGATTTCTTTTACCGAACATAATTTTGTTATTATCGTTATGAACTCTCGAACGTATGGAAACGAAACTCTTTTGATGTTCGTGTACACAGCACTGATTATGTAAAGTGTCGCATTAAAAACCCGAATAATATAAGCGAAATGTCAATGTAATTTAAAATAAATATTCGGTTATTAATGCGATATAACATTATTTTTTCCTTCTCACAAACAGACACACCTACTTATCGCATTGCAAATTTTCTCCTCATTTCAAACTAACGGGGCTAACTTTACAGACATTGCAATATGAATGTAATAATGCGTTACATTTAATGGGATTCGAGAGGAAACTTGTGCGACCAAGTTCGCGTCGTCAAACGTTAATGACGCTGGCAGTACCGAGAAAGTAAAAAAGAGGGTCGATGATGTATTTTTAGAAGGTAGCAGCGATAATTAATGAATCGAGGAGATAGCGCCGCTGGCCGATTGGATCCGGGACAGGTGAGTGCTATTGTTGAACGTCGGGGGTGAGGCGGGGAGAAGCCGGGCTCGGCTGTCGGCTTTCCAACCAGATTTTCCCAGCCCGTATCCGTTAATTGGATCAAAATGTGGACGCTGTTATCTGATTTAATACACGGTGGTCTCGCTCTGCCCGACGGGCTCGTGCGTCAAATTCCTACGTGCGCGTAATCCCGATTGAAAAAAATGAGCCTGACGCCAAATATATGAATGTTTGTAATTCCTCCGGTATGCGACCGAGACGACTCCGAACTGGTAATCCGAGCGCTTAGCTATGATTCAGGAGCTGTTGTAGGAAACGGACGCTCTCGAGAGTTGCATATATACGCGCGAGTGAGCTTACCGTGTCGTAAATTTAAAAACAATTTTTCAATCTCTCAGAAATACGGCCGTGAACGTTTCCCGGGCGAAAAAATTATGCATTTTTTTTTTCGGATGATTATATCGAGCGACGTTCTAATTTCCGCGTTCGCCGTTTCTCTATTTCGTGTTTCTATGCCATCGCGCGTTCGATGAATCGCCGTGTACGCGTTATATCGAACTCTCCGTATACATATATAATTGTCCTCGAAAATTTCCCCGGGTTCATTTGGCTCCGGCGCGCAATTTTGGAAATAAATCGCGATTCTGACGTCAAGATCCCATTTTATTTCTATCATCGTTCCCTCGCGATGTCGTCTTTTTTGTTTCATGTATCATAGATCGCGAATAGACAATGGACAGATAATTCGCGGAGTCGAGATTCACTCTCCGAGACATTTTACGCAGCTCTATTGAATAAAACGTTCGCTCAACCTTGACCTTAAGAGACACCAAAATTCCTGATGGACGGGCTTCTAAATAACTTTCAGGAGGATGCCGAGCGAGCGCGAGCCATCCAATATAATTACTCCGAGAGCGTAATTGAAAATCAGGTTCGCGTATATTCCAAAGAGGTGCTTTATACGAAATACAGGAATTTCGTTACGTTCGTTTAAACGTGTTTTTCGAACAAATTCGTTGATTCCGTCGAGCTGCGCACTCGAGATATTTCCAATTTGACGGTCTCGTTCGAATAAATGAAATAACATTTCAATTACGACCATCTTCCCTGACAATTCCATTAAAATTGCCTTCGATCGACGATAAACAACGCTACACTCGAGATCTATATTTACCATTGCTGTTATTGCGTAAGGAATAAAAACATCGCGCGACTATCTCGCGAGTGCGTCGAGATAACGAAATTTTTCATTGTAGACGCTCGGCCGGGATTCGCGATTCTAATCGCCTCTCGACGCTCGTTCGGTTTAAACGGAGGGGAGGAGGAGCGAGGGGAAGCGAGAACGATAAAAGTGGATTTGTTTCATAGTTTCGGTCGAACCTCGCGATATTGGCATTTGATACGAGAACGCCAATCCATTTATACCTTTGAATCACCGACTGGCCACTCCGATCTGACCGGCGCCAGCACCGAGGGATAACGCACGATGCTCTATTCACTCCGTGTACACACAGCGTGACGTAACGGTCGTTCATTGAAAATTTCATAACCTAATATTTTTCCCTCGAGTTTCTCGCATTTGCCGCATTTTCCTTCCACTTGGGTGCGACTAAATCCACCAGTTCCCCTGCACTAGCGACACTCATCTGGGTCAAGACGCGCGGCATTCGAACACACGCTCGGACGGTATCTTTGAAATTTTCGCGTCGCGCGTCTCGCGAGCTCTGAGGAATAATTCAAGCGGTACGTGTGTACGCGCGTGTATACGATCGGTGCTAATAAACTCTCGGCGCGATTTTATAAACATCGAGAACTCGTTCAAGGTCCTCGTTGCTGCGAGAAAAAAAGAGAAGCGTAATCCTGATAATTAATGCGGTACACCGGGACGCTAAAGTGAGACGATAAATAACAATGAAAATAGACGCGAAACAACAAGGGTGTCGAATCGCGCCGCTAGTTTTCCAAACCAAAATAAAACGACCGTTCGTTATATTCGCTCGGACCGTTCCAAGGAGGTGGCTATATTTATTTTTTCCCGGTAGCGAAGATTAGTCGTCGAGGCATCGGGAATCGAGCCGACTGGATCGAATAACCGACTAACGATGCATCGATGAATCACGAAACTTTATTATTTTTCTTTGCCGAGAGAGCGAATTCGCGCGTTGCCCACGTGCGCCAGACGATAGTCGTCTGGTGTACTCGCTATATATATCAAATCAAACGACAGAGGCGACTATGGCTAAGAAAAGCGGGTCGTATCGAGGAATAGACTCGAGAGGGAGAAGGAGACTCGCACCGAGGTCGCCCGACCGGTACAAAGTTAGTATCTACCATTATTTTTGGTCCCTCTCTCGATTTGCTTTGTCGTGCAAACGCGTCTCTCCTAGAGTCTCGTCTCGTACACGCCAACGCGCGTTCTTGACTATTCACCGATTATAAATTCCTTCCTAGCTTGGGTTAGCAGCTGCTGGAATCGTTCTATTTCCTCCTTCCATATCTCAACATCTTCCAACAAACCCTTCCGAGTCATCGGCGCTATGTGTGTGTGTGTGTGCATCGTCTCAGCGGAGAGCGGAGCGAAAACGGCTCCCAGCGCGACATTTTAATCGACCAATTCCTGCGATGCGCGCTCTGGAATTGTCGTCGAGATAAACGAAAAAAAAAGAGCACAGTGGATGATTATTTTAGAGAAAAAAAAAGGTAAACGGAAAGTAGGTCAGCGATGTTTTGCTCTCGTTATTGATTTATAAAATTGGATGGCAGAAGGGAAAATAATTGCACACACACGTTGCTCGTGCGCTTGAGAGACCGATGAGACATTTTATTAAAACCGGCTATGGTG
>NCVS01000215.1:6735-28146 GCA_003055095.1 Goniozus legneri | reverse complement strand
GGCTGGGGATCGATTGTTCGTGCGATGCCGGATGAAGAAATCTCCATTAAAGCGCCGTGAAACAACGACGCCACAACTGATTGCCCCCGACATTTCTTCGATAACATTTGTCTCGTCGATCGAAGCTGACCGTGCATTCGGCGCACACAATGCGTCCCGTCGATCCTGCCCGGATCGGACCCCCCACCATAACGCGCAACGACCGCGCTGACCCGAGCGCGACCGAGTTCTGACTTCTGATCATCGTTGATCGACAACGTGTAACAGTCGCGCACGTCGACTTCTGAAAATTCTATTCTCGACGGTTAAATATTTCCGACTGGCCTCAGAGGTTTAAAGATATTGCAGATTCTAGTTTCATAATTGAGATATTTGTATCCCCTCTGTTTGTCTCCCTTGTAATTTTTATGTAAAACGTTCGTATTTATACAGAGAGCAAACTCTGTGCTAGTCCGCCAAGAGGAAATAACGAATAGTTCTTTGTTTGTACAAAAAATTTAATCATCTTAAAATCAAGATAAACTTCTCTCTCTATTTTTTCCTAATTTCATTAAATGGAGGATCGATCGCGTGACGCGTACACAGAACACGTTATCCGGAGAATTTATGAAATTACGATGGACGGATCGAGCGTAATTGTCGTTTGACACGTGCCAAGAGAGCCTCGAGACTTATCGCGCTCTCACGGAATGCGATATTACGATGAGAAAAGGGTACCTCGGATTTTGCCTCGTGTCTTTTTTCTCTTCTTTCTTATCGACGATTCGCATAACCAAACGTGCATTCCGCAATTTTTACGAGCATCGCTATCAATCGCCGGCTAATTTTCGATGCCGGAGAAAAGCCCGCGGGGAATTCCCCGAGTGTCGGGGCTCAATTTTTTTTTCTGCGTCGTTGACCCACATTGCGGTATACTGATATATTTTTAATGGCGTCATAACTGGAGGCGTTTCAATTAATGGTCACCCTGATTTTCGCTCGATATTTTTTCCTCTCGATACGAGCGAGTTTCGAAGAGATGGATATGTACGACTGCCCGCTCGCTCGCGAATTAAACGAACGTCGGTACACGAAAGTAAATTGAATTAGAGCGTGAGTACGGAGGTCGCAGAATTTCAATATGACGACGAGATCAAGAAGGATTATCCATAGTAATACGATTAGGAATTCTATCTCGTTTCGTTCTGACGATTTCTATACCACCTATAATCCTTTTAAAACGAACGCATGTTACTTGTTTTGTAAATTCGAGCAAGCATATTAGTTGTCTAGAAAAGAAGAAAATAGCTCTAATAAAGTTAGAAACTAAATGTCAAGAAAGATAAAATCCACTGAAATATTCTACATGTAGAATTCATTGTTAATAGAAACTCGACATACCAATTGCAGGAACCGTGAAACGCGAGTGAAAAATTAATTCGATTTACCCGCGAACGTATGCAATCATTCACCCACGTTTAACCACGAGTCTCTAACGCTCCGGTTCTCCATCAAAAAATAAAGCCCGACGAGGGGAAGTTCGAAATTTCCGCTTCGTTAATTCGCGGTTAACTCAAACGCTTTTCCGTGCGAATTTTCCTCTCCGAATTGTTATTAGGTCAAAATTAGCCTTCCCGTGAGTGGGTCAATCTCCCTTAGGAAAAATATACCGTTTTCAATCTTGCGATTATACGCAGGCCGTCGGGAAACGAGTTATACCGGTAGGAGCATTTTCGAGAAAGATTATTACGAGAAGGAAGAGGAAAAAAGCTCGAACCGCCCACGCAAGAGTCGCGAATGACTTTTTCGCGCCGCGAGATGGTCGCGTTGCTTGCTCACGAGTGCAAATTAACGTTTATTTATACGACGATGCGGAACGACACGGGGCTCTATTAACGTTAACGTCAACCGACTCTGAATTCAATTACAAACGATGCTAATGTTTGCGTAATGAGAATTCAAACTCCCAATGAATTCTGCAAAGATCCAATGTCGTTGCGTACCATCTGCTTCCGAAATAATCAAACAGTTCTTAGTATCGCTGTGAATTTCCGTACTGTATCATTCCTACATTTATCGTATAACAACTGAATTTTGAATTTATTTGCCAAAAGCAGATGCGGAGAGATAATGCTGTGTCGAGCTAATAAGGATTACTCTAAAGCGCGTAATATATAATTTCTGCCAATCGATTAATCAGCTACCTTATCGCGTTTCGCGGATAACAATTTGAATTGATAATTTCAGCGGATAAAATTCTTCCGATATGAAAAATCGCTCGTTCGCTATGTTTATCTTTAATTTTCTATGAGAACATGATAAATCGATTTCTCTTCCAAACAGCTGACTGAAAGAACTCGATAAATTTGAATAAATTCGCTGTGTGCGATACACTTCATCACGTCGGGAGTTCAGTTTTCACCCCAACGAATTCGATATTTCTCTGAAATCGAGGTGCAATGAGAATCGTAAAAAAATCCTTTTTTTTTCATACGAGGGTACGCGTATCGACGCTCGCCTGGGCTTGAAGCGTTAAGTATCGGGGTGGAACCCACGAACGAAACCATTTATCCTGATCGACGAGCGCAGCGTGAATAACGGCGAGTGGAATCGAGAAAATGCCCCCTCTCCCTCCACCATACCGATTCCACGCCTCGATCCTTAACAGCGATAACCTTATGGTAATACGTAAACGCAAGTGCGTTACGGGGAAGGTAACAGGTACCATCCGGGTACCGTTACGAAGATTCCTCTGGTTACGCCGAGGCGAGCACGATTTCGCGCGAGCGTTTGCATTCGCAAGGACGGCCACAAACGGGCAAAACAATCGTCTCGTTCTATTTTCCTCGATCGTTTTCTTTTTTTTTAATTCCATTCGCGCTGGCTCTTTGTTCTCGCCTCGAGAATAATTAGAAGCGATTAGCGGCGTCAAAGCGAGAGAGACGAAAGAGCGACAGAGAAGATTTCGTCTCGCGTCTCAAAAGATACCTCCGTCGAGGAAATCGAATTAGTACAACGGCGCTATCGCCGACCAATCGCACTCGCGCATTTTTACACAAAGGAAGCGAGAGTTTGCTCGCTCATCCAGTTTCGATGTTAATTGCTCCGAGGCATTGTTTTACTTTCAGAAACATTCTTGTTTGTTTACAAGCCACGGGGATTGAAAACTCGTTTCGCCGGTGCGAAGTCTCATACGCAAAGAAAATCGAGTTTGTTGATTTTTTATATCTGTCAACGTTCGCGTTAGACGAGAGAGAGAGAGAGAGAGAGAGAGAGAGGACTTTGAAGAGTATCTATTACCTTCCCAGGCGAAATCGTCGCGTTCGAAACTCGAATCGAAGTTTCGACGAGTTCTAAATATTTTTTTGGAGCACGGTATGATATTTTGTGAACTTCCGAGTAAACATACGAATATGGGCATGCGACTACACCTACGGATTCGACGTTACCCAAAATCTATTTATACATACAACATTGTACACAACAGTTTTTCGAAACTTCTTGTCTGAATGAAAAAGTAGACCACTGTCCCAGACAGCTAGTAAACAGCGATCGACAGCTTTTTTCAAACAGCGAGTTTTTACGACTTATACGCATCGAGTGGAAAACACATTTTTAAAATTCGAAGATGCAGTTTCATATTCTCTCGCTAGAACATCTCGCTCGTACGACGTGCTCTCTCGCGGTAGCGGAGAGAAAGTAATAGCTCTTCGGTAGCGTCGGGCGTCGTGACGATTTTAAATTTTAAGTAACCTGACCCAAAAAGGTTCGTTATACCTCTCGGGTAGCCAGGTCTGGGCTTGGTTGCGAACGACACACGTGCTCGCCACGATCGCACAGAACGCGGGAAGAGCCAATGGGACCACGGCGAAAAATCTTCTTAGCGTCGGGTTTCTACCCTTCCCTTTGGCAAAAAATTCGGTAGGTTTCGCGCCAACTACACGATAGAAGTAAAAAACAAAACATTGAAATTCCAACTCAAAAGTTCGGGAGTTCATTTTGGAACTTCTTCTTCGTTTCTCAGCCAAAACGCCGGGGTTTGTTACGAGACTAATGATAAAAGGCGAAGAGACTTCTTTTTCTTTCTTTCGCGTGCCCGCGTATCGAAAGCCAATCGTTTTCGAGTCTCTCGAGCGCGTGCCGTGACGTAACGCAGGACATTAACATTTTAGAGGACACGTAGAGGTAGTTCGTTAACCCGTTAATCGGTAGTGCCGAGGCCGAACTGACCCCGTTTCGCTCCCTTCGCCGTACTTTGCCGATTGTTTATTTTCGCCAATAATTTCTTTTTTCATCCTATTCGTCACACCACCGCGAAGTATCGACTGCGCGCGCCAAGCACGGCGAGCGTTTCTTCTCACCGCGGACTGTATAATCATCCTCGGAGTTACGATAATTCTCCTTTTTTCCCCTTTTAAATCAATCGGGGCTCTCGGGTGCCTCCGCGCTCGGCGAGTATGTTCAGCGAGCGATTATTTTATTTAGAGCCCCGGTCTCCTCGTTTCGTTTCTCGAAAAGTATGCAACCGGGAAGCTATAAATTTTGCAAATTTTCGCGGAACCGACGCGCCAGCGCGCACAGTTTACACGGGGAGGCCGAGAACGGGAGGCGGAAGGCGAGAGAGCGGCGCGGTAGCACTCGGCATTGGCACATTAATTCGATCGGTCCGGCGTCCAAAGAGAAGATACACCGAACCGAACGCGAGCTCGTCGCGCCCGTTTTCATTATGCAACACGCGCGACCACGCTAAACACGCACGCGCGAATTTTTCAGGACGGAATCTAATTACAACTCGCGGTGGAAATATCGACAGCCTTGTCTCGTCGGCAATTTTACGCCTCTTTTTATTCTCATTCGGATCTTCGCGAGAAGTAAAAACGGCCCCGTTGTCGCTCTTTTTCGTGCGGTGTATCGACCCCGGTGAAAATAAAAGGGACGTATCGGGAAAAAAATAGCGTTTGCGTGGCGTATTTTTTGAGTTTCGATGCATTTCTCGTATTTTCCCAAACGAGGCCGTAAAAAAAGAGAAACAGTAGTCGGGGAATCACGCGCTACCGGCGAATTAAAATTCGCACGTCGTACGAAACTCAGTGAATAATAATTGCAGCTTGACGTAACGAGGGGAAAAAAGAGGAGAGAAAAAATGCAATCTGGTTGTGTTTTCAAACCTCGGAGAGCGTTAAATGTAGTAACGAGAGTGAGCGCGAGAGATAGAGAAAGAGAGAGAGAGAGAGACATTAAAGGCAAACAAGCTTCAGGCAACTCTAGCGCTCGATCGAGAACAGATGAACCTAATGTCAACTAGGAAAAGCTGGAAACGTCACGCGTACAGGAATCCGACTATTTTTATTTTTCCCTTCTCTTTTCACCGCCTAACCCAGCCTAGAACCGGGTTAGCGATATTCCGCCGGCGATCGGAGCTAAATATAAATCCACATGGAACGATGATAAAAAGTTTTCGAGCATCCGGTTTACGGTTATCTGCCCATTCAAGTTTATTGCGTACACACCGAGGAGATTCACGATTTCGCGAAAGAAAGTGGTATTTAAATTTCCGCACTCGACGGACCGTCGAACGAGGGAGGAAGTCACGGGCGCGCTGTGAGAATTTTCGTGACGTATCCTCGTATATAACCGGTACTCGTTCGTTTTCCTAGAGATAGCGCGTTTCTCCAAGCGATGACGGAGTCGCTGGTCAGCCTCCGCGCGCGCGATGCCCAGTCACCGTGAGAGGATACAGACAGCGAGAGAGAACGAGAGAGAGGGGGAGAGAGAGAGAGAGAGAGCGTGTATTCACTTACGGATAAATAAAAAAACAGAGGAAAACGATTTTCTCTCGCTCGTTCGCCTCGCACGGCTATTCGCGCCGAACAAAGAATTCGCTTCGCGAGAATCGGCTTCTAGATTCGGTCATGGGATGTAGCGTCACGAATTTAGCGCCGATTGAAAAAAAAAAAAAAACAAGCGCAGTTTCGCAACTGAGAGGAAAGAGAAATGACATGAGCGACACTTACCGTCTTGTACGCTAGACGATCGAATCTAGCGGCGCGCACCTGAGCTGCCTCGCGCGCCTATGCGCTGTCATTTGCGGCGTAGGTTAAACGAGAGCGTGATACAAAAGGACGAGAGGGAAGAGATAGCGAAATAACGTCGACGTAGGAGGAAACGAGAGCGTCCCCTTTAGCCGCGTGTACGTCGCGATAGCGCGCGCGCGCGCGCACCCGAAGAAAGTCGATTATCGCGCGCGTGACCCTCCCGCAAAACCCGCCTGCCCCCTTTTTTTTCTTCCCGAGAAAATGTTTTCGCAGGCCGAGGGAACACGCGAGAACGTAGGCGGCCCGGGGTTTCGCGTCTCCGTCGCGCGCACGCACCTCCCGTGTTTACACACCGCTCCGATTGTTCCCCTCGTTTCTCTGTCTCGCTCGGCGGCGTCGACTCGACTATCCGCCGTCCTCCTCGCACGCAACGCAACGGCGAACGTCGGGCGAGCGCGCGCGCAACGTCACGTCGTTCGTTTTTCGAACACACATATAGTATAAGTAGCACTCACGACGCTGGCTCTTCCCTTCGACGACACACGTCCTCTCTACTTCCACTCGTCCGAGAACACCCTCTTCCTCTTCCTCGATTCCGCACTCTTTCGTTCTCTCTTGAGAGTGTGCGAGCTCGGAGACACTGTCCTGTCCCCGTACGTGCCTCTCTGCGAACGTGTGCGCGTTACCCCGCCCACCCTCTCCGCCACCGGCCAGCGGCTCACTTCGGCTCGCTCGTTAACGAACGTTAGAAACTATCACTGTTCCTCCTTGTCTCTCGTTTTGCCGCACAAGGGAAACACTGCGAAGAGACGCCACGGGAATCGACGCACCGAACTTTTATCTCTCTCTCCGATCCGTGCGTCCAGCCAGCCCGCGATTCATACCTCTCTCGGTCTCACTCGAATTCCGATATCCTCGCGCACGGTCTCTCGTTTCTCCTCGTCGGCATGTTCGTTTCGTTTCCCGACCGGACGAGTCTCTTCGCCTGTCGCTGGCACATCCGCGCCGCTTATTTCTCGCCAGCCAGCGAACCACGCGCGATTCGAGTTCCACTCTACGTTCCGTCGTCGGCCCTCGGCGATGCTCTCACACGTCGCGTCTCTCTCTCTCTCTCTCTCTCTCTCTCTCTCTTTCTCTCGGTGCGAGAAATGAGAATGAAAACAAGCGGTGACAACACTGCACCAGGCGAGTGTGTGTACGTAGTGTGTGCGTGTGTGTGCGCGACGCACGAAATTAAAGCACTGCGCGTGCGAGAGAAAACGCGAACGCACTGAGCGCTCGATTCGCGACGTTGACACACACGGCCAGTGTCGAGAAAACGGTCGCGATACTATAGGCGCGGCTACGAGGGGGGTAGAGAGATGGCCGACCCACTCGCGATACTCGTAAAAGCGCGCCTGCGTCGTCGATGGCTCTCTCTCGCGCCAATCTCGTACACTTCCGCTCGTCCGCGAAGAACCGGGAATATACAAAACAAATAATTCGCGATAGTCGAATCTCTTTAGAAATAACACAAATTTTAATCGTAGTTTCGATGACTTATCCGGTTAAAAATACCTTCGAATTTTTAAAAGAAGTATTTGAATAGAAAATGAAATGAATTATGTACAGTTCTTTTATTCCTCGATTTTTCATAGCACTTGGACTAATTTTGTTCAATTTCGTAATATGCTCTTGCAATTTCTTAGATGAGCTACATTTTTCCAGAATTTCATGTCGACATTAGGGGCAAGTGCCGTAAGTGTTTTTAATTACACGTTTCTTGTACGTGGGTGGTCGAGAAATGAGAGGAATTTTTGTAGAGTTCAGGGCGCCACCGGTCGGTCATATCTAACTCGGTCAACTTCACCTACTTACCGACCATGTTCGTACTAAACGGCAAGGTTCGTTGAAATTCCGCATCGCGTCGCTGCGAGCGGTGCTTTGTTTTAGCGCATAATATGAGTAATATAACCTAAGCAAGTTTAATTAAAAATAAATGAACGTAAATTTAATAATAACCATCAACAGTGGTATACAAAACATAATTTAAAGGCTTTTCTTCTCGTTATGATTGCGGTGTTGTAATCGAGAAACTTTCCAAAGGATCAATCTACTATTTAGGTACGTACGGATAAATATTTTATACTCGTAGAGTCAAAATTAGCGTGTCCGATTCCGAATGAAATGCGGTTATATTTGATCGCTGAATAATACAAATATGATTATATCGCCGTGTACTTATTCTGTGAATCGGATGTACATATTTTCTCGGACAATCGTAAAATAATTCTATTCTAACCTATGCATCATAATATCCGGAAACTGCCATCGCTCATGCAATTAAAAATAACAAGATTTTTTCGAATCGAAAGGACATGAAAATCGTGACAAAATGAGGTCACGATTAAATTATAAAGTAATGAAAAATAAATCTGATGATCAATTTATCGTCAAATCACGCGATAAAAATGCAATATGAGGGAGAATCTCGATTGAGAAATTTCTCGCACGCTGAATTAGGAAGAATTTCGTTCGTACAGCGACGCGAGCAGCAACGACGCCGCCGTCGGGACGGCCGTTCGCGGATAAGCCGGCTCGGCGCCAAAATCAGCTCGGCAGTCGCTTTCCGGTCGGTGTTTTATAAATACTGCAGACAGACGCGAGTGCACCGAACACGAATGTCTGAGAGCGCGGAACCCGAGCGGTGTCGTGTTCTCCTCTCTTTTTAGAGACTTTTCACCATACGAGTTTTTAATTAATCAAATCGCTATTCTATTCGGAAGCACCTTTCGCGAGATCGTAGCCGACTCGAGGATAGAAACGCGATTAATCGAGTTCTTCGTCGCGAGTGAAATTTCGCGATTTTCTTGGGATCGTACGAGTATTGAGTAACTCGTGACGCAACGTGTCTGTGAAATCGAAACAAACGTGGGAGCATCTGCGTCCCCCCGAGAAGAAAGGAAAGTAAATTAAATCGCGGTGGTTCGAATTGATTTTAATTGGATAGTTCTTTATTCGTGGCACGCGAGTTTTGTCGCGAGCGAATCAGCTGCGAGAGTCAGCTGCCGATTTTTGTGTACACGTGCTGTGTGTGTGTGTGTGTGTGTGTGTGTGTGTGTGCGTGCGTGCGTGTTCGTCTGTGTTTCTTAGCAAAGTGTCCATTCCGAGAGCATAAAAAAAAACTTACGAGCCTTCGACGAGACCTAACGCTTCATCGAGGAGGAGGAAGTGCCGCTCAATTTAGAACGGCTCTCGAAATTAACCGTTTGATACTTTAATCGTCTGTGAGGTGACTGCTTCTTGATACAATCGAGAATTTTTGCTCTAAGCTAAAAATCTGTTGGGTTTTTAGAAAGTCTGTATTTTGAACTTTGATGAAATATCAAATAACGAGCATTTTTATTTTTTTCAAATTTTATATTTCAACATAGCGGCAATTTCCATGAAATTATCATGCAAATAGGGAACTGAACAAATTTGTCGAAATAGAGACGTGTACTCTATTAGAAAATCAGACAAAATTCACGACAGCGTGGTTTGATCGATGGCGGAACCGATAGATTCGGCATCTCCCCGCAGATAAATTTGCCTGTCTGCGTTTTGCCCGGACGATGCGCACCTGCCGCCGAGCAGAGTGACGCTATAATTTTCTGAGAACGTTGGAGCCCTGGCACGGTCTACGATCCCTCTCTCCCACTGATCCACCCACCCCGCGCTTCGTGAATTCTTTCCACGTGCACCCCTTAACTCGCCGAATAAATACGAGTGTAGGACCAACGGGAGGGTTGACGAACGGGGAATCCACGAAATACCAAAGTGAGATTAACCGGTTGAATTTAAAAAAAAAAGGGAAGAGAAAACAAAACGCGGGGTGGGAAATAAATTATTCGGAGAGCCCGTGGACGTTTCAAAATAATCACGGCCTTAAATCTTTATTATTACACTGGCGATGTAATAACGCGTAATTGCTTCGCTAGATAATTGCAGTCCTGCGAATTATCGCCGTAATTATTAAAGGGTCTTAATGATCGTTTTTTATAAGTAGCGATGAGAGTGCTCTAAAATTTTCTTTATAGGTTCACAAGGTAGTCGGTGCATCGACTCCCTCGAATTTCGTAAATCATCGTCTGTGCGTTATCCCATCGTATGGTTGTAAAATTTTCACAATTCGCGTTCAACCACGGCTATAAATCACGATAAATCACGAACGGAAAAGCGCATGTTCGCTGCGGTGGCGGGTCGCACCGATTGAATTTCACGGAGGTGAGCGCGTGGCCTCTCGTTATCGTTGCGCAATACAGGCCCGCTTCGAACGAAAATAAATCGCGAGACGACGATGTTTGTTGCTCGCGCGCCACCGCGTTATCGACGTTAAAGTCACGGCCAAAATTTACGATTTTTCGGGGTCATTAACGAGCCTCGATGAGCCCTTGGTTTCTGGGATTCGAGCCCTGTTTTGACGCGTGTTCGTTTCAATTGTCTCTACCAAGAAACTATTCTCCCTTTGTTCGATGCCATAATATACTAGGCTCATTCAACACTACGAAATTAATTCTGTGTGAAAAAAAATAAAAATTTCGAGATAGAATAAAATTGTTTCCCTCGATACCAATTTTAATTATTCTACTTCCGACGAAGAAGTTTTAATGTAGGTTAATGAGTAGTAAAAGATACAAAATTTTTCACTCTGTTGAGAGGCAACGCGTGTAATAGGAAGATTGGAGTCGATTAGTCGAACGAGTATTCTAGAGAATCCCACGATGATTGTGTTACGTGCGACGTGACACGGTACTAGACCTCAATGAGTATTAATACGGCGTCTCGTGGCGCTAAAATCCAAAAATAACAGAAAACCGCTAATAAGCGGCCTCGTTAACCCTGTCGAACCGGTTCAATAATCGGAGAAGAGTCTCGCGTTACGCGAGCATTAGCCGACATCGATCCACCCGTATGCGAGCGTCAAACCGCATAGTTCGCACGAGCGTCTCCCGCTTCTTTTTTTTTCCTCCTTCTTAACGACCGAAAGTCGAGACCACGCATCCTTTTCTCCCTCTCACTTTCCCCTTCTCTACGTCTCTCGAGTAATATGATATTCAAACCTACGCGAATACCAAGCAAGCCAGGCGTAATGTGCGTCTATATATCATAGAGTTGTTGAATTTCGAAAACTTGGAACCTGAGATCGTTTGTGCTCCCAAAGTCAAAAAATTATACTCGCCTATACCTTATCCGATCGCTGTAACCGAATGATAAATTTGTTACAAAACTGTAAATTACTAGGGGTAAAAAGTTTAATTTTTATATACAATCTCAAGTTTCTTATTTAATTTTCTTTTTACGTTTCTTCCTTAATTAAAAGATAAAAACTGGATGAGACAAAACTTGATATTATCTTTTCAAACTACGTTAAAAGACGAAAAAGTTTTAACCTAGATATTCACGTTCGACTAACAATAAGTCTTATCTTTCGACTCGAACTCAGCGTTTTCGATACTCGGAATTATCGCAAACTATTCGCCAACAGAATATACAGACGAACGAATGAGTTTGACGAGTGCATTCTTTGGCAAGGGCGTTCGTCTGTTCGTTTTTAATGAACATTCTAGCGGCTTCGCCTGCTCGTATAAACTCCACGGGCCGTTTGATTGTTTGCCTTGAACCGGCCGTGTGCATATATACGTAGACGCGTATGGTAATTGCCGGTGGTGCGCGAGCGAGCTGCACACAACGCCCCGAGCTACCGCACTACCGCGTACACACATAATTTTTTCCCTATTCTCCCTTCGCACCACGAAGTAAGACACACGAAGCACGTTAAGAATGTTAATCGGAACGTGTCGATCGAGGACGTTGTTCTTCGAACCAGGGACGTCCACTGAAAGATGAAAATTTTCATTTTCAATTTACTTACGAACTTATTAACTCGACTTAAACTCAGTTGAAGCGAGTTAAGATAACACACGTTCGAGTAAATTGATATAATATGAAACGAAACTCGAATTAAATCAATTCGGTCTCAACTTACGTTAATTTGAGCTACTTAAACTCAAATTTCGTTACATTTTATTTCAGTTTGACCAAACTGTATACCCCGACGAATTTTTTATAAAAACGTGAACATATCGACCACGTGTCTCGTGCAATTCCAATCAGAGCTCCGATCAATTTTTCTATAGGAAAACGACCAAATCCAGGATCGTTATTGCGATGCAAACGTCACACACGCGAGCCCTAACGATCTGGTTATTTGTTTCAGAATGTGGATTGAGTAATGAGGCGCGTCATGCGATCCCGCGACAACAAAGTCGCACATGCGCTTGGCACTGGCTCGGGTTAGCCGTGAAATGATAATATGTAATTATCACGCGAGGATAGCGAGCGAGAGCCCCATTCACGTTTTTATACCCCCGTCTCCCGTTTAGCAGAGAGGGGGTTAGCACACGAGAGCCTCACGATGAGCATAATGAAGAGAGCCATAGGTGGATCGATTCACAGGATACGGGAGTTCGAGCTCGAGAAGGTAAGAGAAAGAGGATGAATAATCTCGACGATAATTGGTACAAAACGTGCGAGAGATAAAGAATCTCAATCCGATGTTGGAACAATGAGGAAGTGAATCGAAACGAAAAGATGAATTATTAAATGCGTTTCATTATTCATCGGATAAAATTCACTCGGTGAAACGCTCCACGCACAAAGGGAACGATCTTCCCGATTTGTCTCTTCTAACGCGCTCGCGGGAGACTCCGCGAGTACGAGGGCGCGTTCGCTAACCTGGAGCCGACTAGCTATTCTCGATTTACGTGACATTAACTCGCTTCGATTTCCAGCTGCGCGAGCTCTCTCGGGCTCTTCCCCGCGTCCAGAAATAGTGCGCTGTGTGTACGCCGACATTCGCGAGGAATCGTGCGCTCGTTTTCACCGGGCAATCTCCTCCTTTCTGGCATTAAACCAGCATTCCCTAATGGCTGCTTTATGACAATGCGTGGACGTTTTAGAGTCTCTGTATAACCGTGCGTAACCTTTGAAACAACGCCGCTCTTCTCTACATCGCGTTTAATACCGCGATTAATCACGAGCGCGCGAAACATTTATCGCCGAGCTAACCGAAATTCGCCGTTTAATGAATGTTTCGCCTTTAATCGGCCGTTCAAATATTTCGCGCTTATCGAGAGCGAAAATATTCTGCATTTTTTGTAAATTTTTTTACACTTCTCGTTCGAAGAAATAAAACAATGAAGGAAAATTGCGATAAAATCTAAGAGAACATTTTGATTTTCTACATTGCATTACAGAATTATTGTTGTCTCGCTGAATTTGTCAATAGAGACGGTAACGTGTTATCGCTCATAGCCTCGTTCTTCCTCTCCCTCCGCTATAAAGAGATGTGGCCGGAATTAAAAATAGAGTTCGCTCGCCGAGCCGAGGGCGAGAGGCTCGGTACGTTTTTCTTTCGCGAGTGAGAGTTCGCGAGGTTCGCTCCGAGAGATCCTCCGATGATCGATTTCACGAGACCGCGCGCGATGCGCGTGCCCAGCGGTAACCGGACGAGCCACCGATCTCGATCGATCTTGCAACAGGTGAATTTCGCGCGTTCTATCGAGCCCACGGATCTGCGAATCATCGCCAGGCTAGATTATAACGCTGGCTCGAGACTCGGGCGAGAACGATTCGTTCGGTTCGCGAGACTGTCCGTGTCTTGGGAACGGCCACGATAGAGTGAGAACGATCCGAGGATTAAAGAGGAGCGAAAAAAGTGGCCTAATGGTGAATTTTTCGATCGGCAGGTGAATCTGGTGGACGAGTTCGATATTCTCCAGATTGTCGGGGAAGGATGGTTCGGCAAGATTCTGCTGACGGAGCACCGTAGCACGCAAACCGAGATGGTGCTGAAGGCGCTGCCCAAGATGTACACGGCCGTCTCCGATTTCTTTCGGGAGTTCCATTACGGGCTACACTTGTCGGCTCATCGGAACATCATCACGACGTACGACGTCGCCTTCGAGACGGCGGGCTTCTACGTGTTCAGTCAGGAATACGCGCCGCTCGGTGAGAAAACTGAAACCTCTTGCGCTCGTGTGCGCGAGAGAGCGCGAGGAATGTTTATTCCGGTTTTCTTGAACGTTCGACGCTATAAAAATTTCCACCCCTCCGCGTAAAGTTGTTTTCGAATAACGCTGGTTTGCTCGAGAATTCATAACTCCGAAACGTCTAGGCTGCTCTCTCGGAAATTTTGCATGGGTTTCTGATTTGAAAGCAGAACATAAGAAAATAAAATTATAAGAACTTGCTTATACATTGAATTGAGATTTTCTAGAAAACGATGCCCGTTTAATTAACGTATGATTAAACTAATTCCAACCATTAACTAAAAAAATTCTCTGAAATTTTCCCTGCCGTCTCGAACAAAGGGCTGAATTATGTAAAAACTTTTGCAAATAATTATTAGTAAGTGCAGCGAACACCAAAGCTTTGTTCGTGACGAATAACGGGGAAACCCGTACGCGCTGGGCTCCTCGCACAAAGACCGGGATTATTTACACAACTCTCGCGTTATTATTCTTGGATGCCGAAAGCGGGTGAGCTTTATTTGCAAAAGAAAAAAAAAATCCGTACACAAACGAACTGTAACGATAAAGCGTAGCGAGGGAATTATCGTCGTCATAAATCCCGAGGAATAATTAATCTCGACGCGGGAGTGCGTATGTTAAAGAGAACCGCGGAAAACAAACCGCGTGTACGACGCGAGCGCGATTAATTTAATCGTCGCGACTGGACGACCGCGTCGCGATTAATTTCGTTAATTGAAGGCTAACACCGTTCGGCCGGCTTCGCAGGCGATCTCACGTCGAACGTGACGGAGACTGGACTGGGCGAGCTGCACGCCAAGAGGGTGGCGAGACAACTGGCCGCTGCCGTTCAGCACATACACAGCAGAGAATTGGTACACAGGGATATCAAGCTCGACAACATCCTCGTGTTCAAGAGCGACTTCTCGCGTATCAAGCTCTGCGACTTTGGCGAGACGAGGCGAGTGAACACGGTAGTGAGACGACACAACGAGTGGCTGCCTTACTCACCGCCCGAGGTATTGAGGATCGACACTGACGAGACATACAAGTAATTATATGTTAAAATCTTCAAGGGTTTTGCGCTGGAATAAAACATCCAATATTTTCGCAATCAGCCTTTTTTTTTGGTATTAAAATATTGAACATTGCAGGGCTCGCACGTCGCACGACGTTTGGCAATTCGGGATCGTGCTATTTGTCTGCTTAACGGGATGCCTGCCATGGCAGAAGGCGGCGCTAGACGATCCACGGTATACGCGGTACCTCAACTGGCACAACGCTACCCTCAACATTGCCAAGAAACCGAAATTATTTCAGCTGATCAGCTCGCGGGCTCAGAGGTTTGTGCTTTAGCGGCTAGATCGTATGTAAATTGCACGTGCGGCGAAAGATGCGCCTCGCGGAAACGTTATTGGCACTACCCCTGCTGCGAAATAAAAACTCATTTTGGAATCCGACGAAAAACGTCGAAATTTAGGAAAAATTTCAAGGATCCGAAACGAATCTTTCGAAAGGGGATAAAGACACATGTTTCTCATTTCGAGAACGCCGTTCTCACCAGGATCGAATTTATTACCCGGGTTACCGAAAAATTAGATAATCATCTATTATTTTTTTAGAATGTTCAAGAGGCTGCTGGATCCGAAGCCAGATAAGAGACCGGTGAGCGTACTGGAGGTCAATAAATACGTGGAGGACAGGTGGCTGGCGAAACTCGGAGCCGAGAAGGCACTAAACGGTAAAGATCCGAAGGGATTAAGAATTTCGTGGCGGCTTGTTCTCCTCTATCGTGGAATCGGCTGCATCTACGCATTCGACTGACATTCGAAATATTTCGTACAGGTGGAGCGGACGAGCGGGACGAATTGTGCCCCTCGATGTACAGCTACCATAGCTCCGTAGAAGAGAAGAACCAGCTTTTGTACACCCTGACGACCTACGGAATCGAGACGACCGTAGACCGGACGAAGAAGAAGGACCGAATCAGGGAGTGGATCCAGGCCAGCGCTATCGCCGAGGAGAACGAGGACGAGGAGTCCGAGATGGAACCGGAGACGCACTTCGACGCCGAGGAGGACGAGGAACCGCCATCTATGAAGGGCAGGCACTTCCCGGAGAGGCGTCCAAGCGCGAAGGTCGTTGAAACGAGGCGGAAAAGCGTCTCCCAGGCGATCCGCAAGATGCAGCGCAAGACCGCGAGATCCCACGAAAGAAAGAACCCCTTCGCGCCCCAAGTGGCCGCAGAACGCGAAACCGTAGCCAGATCGGCCAACTTCATCGACGGGGACCCCGATCGGGCGGTACTGACCAACGGCCGGGCCGAAACTGCGAACGAGGCCGTAGACGGTGCGAACCCGGACGACGTTAAATCGTCCGTGAATGGCCGGAACTCGAGAAACTCGCCCGGAAGCGTTGGGAGTGCCTCCATGGAGTCGGCGTCCGTCGGCAGTGCGATAAACGGCAATTACAATCAACCTGGGATCGATAGGTCTGTCCGCAAATTCTCTCGCGTCGAATTATCCCAGCGCATATTAATCGAGAATAGTTGTAACAATTTATCTATAAGCCTCGTTCTCTATTAATATTAATTACGTTCAGAAGCTCCATATGAAGTCGCAAAATTGGTTTCCAGGTTGAACCGAAACTCTCCACGCAAGGATGACATTATCCCGAGCAGTCCTCAAGTCCCGTCTCGTCGACATCGCCAGCAGGCATTGGCCTATCAGGGTAAACCCGACCCCCCGCGTGTGGCTCATCAGTCGACGGACGGACGATCGGGCAGCGCGGAAACTTCGCGTCCCGACGGTCAATCGGCGGGAAGTTTGCCACCGGCGCGCAATAACGAGACGACCAGACGATTAGAGAACCAATCGGCGCAGACTACGATGACGCATAAGACACCCCAGGGCGCCGGTGACGGTCAAACTCCGTTAATTAATCCTTTGACGATGCCGATGGTGTCTCATCCGACTATACCGAGCTTCATCGGCAACCAGAACGTAAACACGTCCGAACAGACTGGACCCGCTTCGGAACCCTCGTCGGCGACGTCCTCCGTCGCCTCTGTCAATTCGAGGACCACCTCGGGATCCATAAACGCTATGAGGCCGCAACAGAAACCCAACACTCCGATCAATCGCAGGAAGGAGAGGACGAGCAATAACAGCGCCCCGATGTACGGCAAGGACATATACGAGCACTACGGTGTTGTCCAGGGTGTGATCGTGAGGACCGAGTCAGCGAAAACGAGAGCGGCGAACGGCAACGCCGTCAGGCCTCTCAGCAATTGAGAGTATCCTTTTTCGCTACGCCGACGTGTAAATAATTTTGCTATTGTCGATTGTACTTTTATCTGTCTCATGAATGAAGCTCGAGCAGTTGGCTGGCGGAATTGCCGGGCTTGACCCGGCTTTCGTACGCTCGAGCTTCTATTTTGGGCGAATTGCGAAACTGGGGCTGCGGGCAGCTGTTGGACGCAATTCTGTAGAACGGAGGACGATAGCGCGAGCGCCGTCAATGGAATTCGTAGGAAGCCGCTGGTTAAGGTCCTTCCGGTGGTTCCGGCCTAGTCACGGGCCCTCGCGGACGGGCGCACGGCCCTGAGAAACTTGTTTGCACCCTGCGCATCGCGATCTGCTCGCGACACGGAACGGAAGAGATCGCTCTTCCGGCGAGCGAGGTGATTATATCGAAACGAGCGTTAAGATAAGTTAATTAATACGTGAAAATAAAATAGAAATTTTATTCCCCCCTCGTACACGTGTACACGGTTTGTCTCGTCCTATCGAGGCACCGAATCGCGTTTCGTGAATGAGATCGCGTAACGCGTTTTCTCGGTAGCAAACGTGCCCGCTCTAATCTGTCTATCACGTTTCAGATGCTGATTATATAAAATGTAGTAGCGTCGAGAAGCTCAAACTTCGATCCTACGCAATGTCGCTGTTGGCAACCTCTTCCCGGAACGGTGTGTATCGCGCGAAGGAAATTCCAACCCAAAGGCAATACCGACCTCGATCCTCGAGAGGCTCGGATTGATATTCTATTCTTATTGCGATCGCTACTTTGTAACTTTCTCGCTCGATGGCGCTGGGAGCGATTTCGACAGATATTTTCATTTTTCTCCTCCTCCTACTCCTCCTTGTGGCCACGGCCGAGGATACAATTTTATTTTCAATTGGCACGAAATTTATCGTAGTAAGTTGTAACCGAGAATTTTATAGATATTCATATTTTGTGTTAACTTTATCGATCCATTAATTGACAATTGGACAATCGCATAATTGTTCCCGGATAATCGATTGTATATACTCGAGATACTATTGTTAGTTTTTTTACGAGTTTTTCATGTGGATTTTTGGAGATATTTTTGCGTAAAAAGAATTGTTTTTAAATTAAGTTAGTGAAATCATGGATATGTATAAAAACAATGGATGTGTAACCGCTTTGAAACTCTACCGAAATTTTTGTTACCACGAATAGTCAATTATAATTCTGTACTAGCCAATAATAAAAGACTTCTTTATTCGTCAATCTCGTCGCATTTCACTCGCGTAATACCATTTTTTCCACTACACTCTCTCGAAATCACGTAAAATCTCAATTTCCAAAATTAATATCGCGCAAAATTGCTCTCCATTTTATAATAGGGATCTGAAAGTGATTCGTCGCAATCCGATGGTATAACAAGAACGAGCTTTTTGCTCGAAACCCCTTTGGAAAAGCTTAACGCATAGTTACTCAGACAGCTCGAGCGCGAAATAATTGGTCGTGTTTTTGCCCTCTGGTATCAAGGTAAAGGGTGAAATAGGCTTTAACTGAATCGTCGAGGTAGCTAATATTACCTGGCCTGGGCGCGCGCGAATTTTCGCGTCTTGGCGGTCTCGCCGTGAGGAGCGCGCGGGCGCGAAGGGCTGACTCGCAGCCTGGGTGTCTGGCGATATGGAAATAATTACCGTGCGGGAACGAGACACGAATTAATTAAGAGATACGTAAGTAGCGCATATTGCGCGCGCGAGACGCAATTACCGCCGCGTCTTTGACTAATGTTATCGAGCCGAGATGTGCCGGAGCACCGCCGCGCTATATCTGTACATAAAATTTGTATAAACACGTAAATAACGCTTTCGCAGATCGTAGCTAAGGCAAAGAGACTACGACTCGGCTGCAAAACCGGTCGTAGATTATAGAAATTCCATTTCTGTGATTCACGAAGTACTTATCCAGTTTCACTGATCTCTCGCGAGTAGAAAGGAAAATCGATCATTGCGGTATTAAAAAAAATAATATATCGAGTGCAAAGAGCGGAATTTTTTTCGACGCTACTGTACGGGCGACAATAAAGCTACACGACAAACCCATCGGCTTATCGGCCGTAAATAAAAATTACCGAAAAATTGATATTAACGACATTTTAATGCGCCTCGTAACGCGGCAAATCGAGCGTGACGACTTCGCGTATCGAGGCTCGTACTCTCGAACTCGACTCTCGAATGTATACGCAGTTTTTCAGGGAGGTGTGCTCGCATTATCGGTTCCCTCGATGCGCGTGAAATCGCACGAGTTCGTTTCGCATCGGTGGGTTTTCTCTCCTCTCTCTCTCTCTCTCTCTCTCTCTCTCTCTCTCTCTCTCTCTCTATCTCATATAACTCCGAGAAAACTCGTCGAACGCGAATCCCTCGGGAGCGTGATCGCCGTTTGGCACCTTCGGAGGGCATTAGCGCACCGACGGAACCGAATGAAAATTAATGAAACCACAATTGGTGCTAATGGTCTACCGCCCGAAATTCCCCCTCTACGTTTAAAGGCGAACTCTTCGGTTCTACGATTCCAACGGACGACTTCACCGAGACAGAGTTTAAACTTTTTTTCCAAATAACTCATCGGACTCGAGCGTTTTGGGAGTGAAAATTTTCATCGCCGTATGAAAAATGATAACCCTTTTATCGGGCGGCAGCTCGATGTGAGTTTTACTCGCGGAAGTTTTTTGATCAAGACGAGAGTGGCGGGCGTCGTATAGCCCTCCTGTTGTACCATTATTGTACGCCATGGCCCGTTTCGTCTCCGGCACTCAGCGATGGGTTTTTGTTTGAAAGTCCCGCTCCGTCCGCGACAAGATCCAGATCACCGAAGCGCACGAAAGTTTCCTCTCGGTAACGATGTAGCAACGTCTATTTATAATGTCCGCTCTCGCGCACGGAAATGGCTCGAGAGTTCGCGCGAGCCGAACGTCGATACGTCGCGGAGTTGGTTGTGAAATTACGATAACAACTTTTTCTCTGTCGCGTCACCGTCTTCAAACAAACGCGAAGAAAAAGATCCCAATTAAACGCGATGAATAAGATCGCCTCGTCTAATTGCTTTCGTGTATAATTAACGATGAAAGCAACAATGCGCAATTTCGAGTTACTCAACTCGCGCCGAGAATAAATAGACATTGATTTTAGCCAATTAACCTTGCAATTAATCGTTTACAACCGTAAGGAGCAATAAAGAAATCCATATTCTCACGCACTACTTTATTTGTAACGACTGGTTTGCCTCTTTTTTTTTCACTTAATTGGCTCATCGTTTTATTATATGTGGGATGATTACAAAAAAAATTGTAATAAATTCAAAAGTTGGAGACACGAACGAAAATTAGCCGATTCAACGAACTTCCTTTCTCAGTATGAATTTACACTTCCGAAGTCAATATTCTCGATGAAACACCGGGGTCTATCGAACAAAGCGGGGAGAGTTCGCGCGAAGGTAACAATATGATAAATGTTCGAACGAGTATACTGTACAGCGCTTAAATTTATAACAAAATGTGGGATTGTCGAATCAACGTTTCGGTGAACATCCGCAACGCGTTAATAATACAAAACGAACGGATCGACAAATTTCAGTCACCACGTTTCATTGGTTAGCGATCGGGGCTTTTCATTTTTAACGGTACATCGCATTAAATTGCGGAAACGTCGTTCGAGTCGTGCGGAGCGATATTATTATTCGTTTGCAATTCACATTAAAGGGGAATATTGCTTTCATAAAGATGCTCTGGCGAGACTCGCGGTGACGGCGGGGCGGAGACGCGCACGTTCGAGAGCTCATTATTCCATTTGCAGAAAGCGACTCGGCGTGATTAACCTTCCGCCCGGCGGGCACCTGTCGTATGGAAAATTCAAATACCGCAACGCGAGTACGCCGATTTATAACGCAGACTCATGTTGGAGCTCATCGAGAAAAGGAAGACCAACGAGAATTCAAATTTTCAACGTCAAATAATTAAGTACTCTCGTATTAACCCCTTAACAGTGCGAGGGAAATCATCTTCTTTCTTCCGTAGTGTGCGAAGAAAAATT
>NCVS01000213.1:308063-329196 GCA_003055095.1 Goniozus legneri | reverse complement strand
AACTCGACTAATGCGCTCGTAAATGCAGAAACGAGGGACGAGATCGTCCGCGTTCTCGGTGCTCGTTACGTATTATCGCGAGCGGGGACGACGCGGGAGATGAAAAGACACGTCGCGTTGGATTTTCAATGAAGACTCGCGCCTTGAGAAATACACGCCCGCGTAATATCTCGCGAGAAAACTCTATATACGTATGCGGCCCTCATCCGGCGCTTCGCACTCTGTCGTCGTCCTGAAAGTGCATCACGTGTCGTCGAGAGAGGTTGCGACTGCGAGAGCGAGAGAGCCAGAGAGGGAGTGAGAACGCGCTTCATTTCGCGCGGTACATCATCAGACGACTTTACGGGCAACCCTTTGTCATTGTCACCCCACACCATCTACCTCTTCCACTCTCTCTTCCTTCTCTAACGCTGAGATAATGTTTTTTCAAACAACGTGTTGCACGAAAAGAAGCGAAGAGAGAGAGAGAGAGAGAAAACGATCTATCCGAAATTGTTTCTCGATCGAGTTACAGAAGAGTCGCGTTCAATTACTGCTCCAAGTTAAGGCAGTTCTATCACTTGGGGAAGAAATGAAAAAATATCGCTGAAAAATTGGCGCAGCGTGTCGTTATTCATCTCCTCTACCTACACATTTTTATGAAATTCCATTCGATATTTAAAATTGAATAACCTGCAGCAAAAGTATTGTGTTGATATTTTTCATTTTTTAAAGAGAACTCTGTACCGTTCATCTAATTCTTTTAGGTTTCAAACTGTTGGAAAAAACTAATATGCCAAGTTGAAAAAAAAATCGGTCAAAAAGAACATCTCGCGTAGAACTTAAAGAGAGAGGGGAACCCATACGATGTGAAATTTCCTGGAATGAAAATTTCATCTTAACCGCGGGCTTTTTATTCCGCCGGGCGAAAATTGAGAGACGAGGGAGTGGAAGGCGGCGATACGCCGTGGCGAAATTTTCATCGCGAGGATAACGGGGACGACCGTCGTCAGCTCGTCTGTGTTAACGTACGCAGGAGAGATAGGGATAAAGAGAGTGAAAGAGAGAGAGAGAGAGAGAGAGAGAGAGAGAGAGAGAGCGCAAAAATGAAGCTACGCGAAAACGGTGGACTATCCAGGGAGAGTTCGTTAAAGTTGATATATCGAGTCGGTAGTGGCTAATTGGCTCGGCGTTTACGAGGACAAAAAGCCACCTTGTAGCGAAGATGAAGAAAAGGTAGCGAACCAGCGGCGTTGTCCAATATCGCTCGAACAACGAGACGTCGCGCGACGGGAAAGAGGCCAGTACACAAAATACTCCCTCGCACTCCTCAAAGTCTCCTCGCGTATTCGATCCCTCTCGCGCCCAAGTTAATTAACCTCCCTAAGTGACCAAAAGCTAAATGAATTTTAGGTCGAGTCCAAGAGCGGTAATTGCACTGACCGATTGTAGAGCGAAACGGGGCCAGGCTGGAGAATCGATCGGTTCGCGATCGGCTCTCGACTATTTTTAACCTCGTTTTTCACCTTTGCGGCAATCAGCGTGTAATAGCTAAACGCGTATTATGGATGCGTTCTTGCGCGGAGAGAGCGAGTAGTGTAGGCCAAGGAGCGAGCGTACACGAGAACTGGATGCGAGCCGGGGTAATATCGCCCCCGTGTTTTGCTCGTATTACATCGCCCGTTGGACGAGTTGCGAGACGAACGAGCAGAGTGGGTTCGTCTTGCGCGCACAATAACGCTCGCGTCCTGAATCAAAAGCCGAGTGCTTAATCCCGAATTAGTTCCAATATCGCACCGTTTTCGAGCCGATTAAACTACGAAATCGAGCCGAGAGCAGTCCGTACTCGCAGCTCGCGATTTTTATTATTATTTACGAGATATAATAGGAGGCGAGTTTAATTCGCGAAATACTTTTCGCGATTCGTTATACGGGATTGCAGGCGACGAGCTTCGACGGCACTTTTGGTACAAGGTGTGTATAGCAGCGGTGGAAATTCGCGGGAGAATCGTTTCTCCCTCCCGTATCTGGACGATTTGCGGTCGGTTGAACTTCGCTACGGGCAATTCGCCCTCTCGCTCTCGCTCCCCTGTCGTCTTTCGAGGCTTCCGGCCACCGGTCCGTATAACTACGCTGTCGAATCGTGAAATCTCCGAGCAAACCAACTCTCTCTCTCGCTCTCTCTCTCTATCTATCTATCTATCTGCCTCTCTCTCGATCTTTCTATCTCGCCCTCCCTATCTCTCTCTCTCTCTCTCTCTCTCTCTCTCTCTCTCTCTCTCTCTCTCTCTCTCTCTCTCTCTCTTTCTCACTCTCTCCCACGCTCTTCCTCTAGCATGCGCCCTCGTTAGATTCGCGAAGGCAAATCCTCTCCGAGGACCGACAAAGATAAGCCGCGCCAACTCCCGCGTTCGCTTTTTTCCATCTTTTACTTTCAATCTGGAAAAGGCGTGCGAGGCCGCTCAAAAGAATGCACCATATTCGAACGCTCCAATCTTTATTGAACTTCTCATTTAAATCAAGACCGATTTGAGTTCGTTAATATCTACGAGATTTAAAACCCTCGTTCGATATAATATCTGCGAAATTTCCGACACGTCGCACACACGGGAGTGTTAAAATTCACCTCCTCGTTCGCTCCCTCTTTTTCTCTCTTTCTCTTCCTCTCACTCTCTCTCTCTTTCCCTCTCTCAGTTGGAAAAAGTTGGCGGAGCAGTGCTCAGCTCCAGATTCTCGGTAGCTAAAACTTACGTGACGTATTAAAGCGCGAAATGAAATTTTTTTTCGTCTGCGATTCCGACGAAACTCGATAGCGCGCACGGTGTGTATAACTCTGGGAATAGTGGAGAGCGAGAACGAACGAGAGAGAGAGAGAGAGAGAGAGAGAGAGAGAGCCAGAGAGGGCAATCGTGACCTCGTGAATTTTAATACGAAATTTCGAAAGGACGTGTAATTACAATTGCATAGTTAATAAAGAAGAAATTCATAATACACGTAAATAATTCGAACGCGTCGGTAGGCCGCCGGGGCGCTAATGGATTCGGTGTGGCGGTTCGCGCACTCGAACGGTCGACGTTCGCGAGCCCTCTCGATGCACTCGCGTGCGCATGCATATGCATCAACCCGATCGGGGGTTCGATGTCGTACGGCGCGCGCGGTTCGACGTACGGAGAAGCGCTTATAACGACGATCCGTACCGGTCATATAATCGCTTTTAAAAGCCCAATCCTCGGTCTCGCGAGTATATCGCCATCCTCGTCATCTTTGTCGCCGTTCTCGTCGTCGACATCGCCATAACGCGTTAACAGAGACACACCGTTCGCGCACCGGAACGGATCGCGAGGGGCGATTAATAAATTCACAGCCGGGTGAGTCAAGAGTTGCGTAATCCTGAATCGTCGAGAGTCCTTCGAGCCCGTATAAATTTACGAGCCGAGTTCCCTGTGACCGTAAAACGAGATTGACAGCAATTAACCCGCGACGGTGTACTCTCCCTCGACACGCTCGGTGTGGGCGTTGCGCGTACACGCGTTAATCCGATGTAACGACCTTGGCCGTGTTATCGCGCCTTCGAAATCGGCTATTCATATCCGCGCGGCGCGCATTATAAAACGAGAATTCGCGCCGTTAAAATTGTTTGCGCGAAAAGAGGGACGGACGGTTGAGCCGAGAGCGGAATACGTTGCACGGAAACGTCCGAACGCGATAGCTCGACGGGCCGTGTCCAGGCTCGCGCGAATTTGCATATGCATAAGATGCGAAAGCGCGTGCATCCTCGCGATCCGACGGCCTGTGCCAACCTGTCCGGAAGGGGATGTATTCGATCGAACCCACTTGCTTCACGCCAGTCGTGAAATTCTTTACAAACAACGCGAAATTGAAACTTGTTCATGAATTTCAGCGAGACCAATGGTTATGCGTTGCGGTAATCGAATTATCGAGACACCGAATATAGGACAGTATCAAAGTTACTGTATTTAATTATTCAAAGATTTACCTACAATTAAAACAGTTTTCCTGATTGCGATAAACTTGATAGAAATTTAGAAGAGAAATTGAACATTGTTAAAGGTAATTTAATTGAAACAGTCAAGGCCACTTTGTGTGAAATTAGAGACAAACATAGAAGTTCATAAATTTAGAGAATTTATCCTGTACAAAATTATTGTTTTGTCAAATAAAACTATTTTTCAGTCACTTCTGACAATTGATTGATACTATACGCTGCCGCATATTCTGCGTCTATCGATCAAACCGAAGAATGTTTCAAATTTTTTTTGGCTGGAAATTCGCTACGAATTTTAAGCTTCCAAATATTAAAATACCTATATTTTCTTGCTTTATATTATAATAGCGATATACTTTTTCACAGGAATACGTAAAACATTCGAAACGTTACTCCTCGAAAACTATCTAGTGACTCTACTGAAACTTATATCAATGTGTATTTATCTTAATATTTAACATTATTTTAGTTTCGATTAATTTCTTGTATCGTCAATTGAATTCCCATATAGATCCTTAAGTAGTACCAGGAACTTATATATTTTACATTTCCGAACAGTTTTATAGCCTATTCGTATATTGACATATTTTAAATTTATTTGATTTATATCGGAGACCCACACGAGACCCACAACTTTCGTCCTTATCTATTTCGATACTTTCAGGGTTTTCCTATTCTCGAACTGAGATTCCGCGAAATTCTGTTTTTATTCAAAAGTTATCGAGTTTTTTATTCGAGTAAAAGAAAAATACGTTGATATTTTTAATATTTATATGCATTCTACATGAAATTTGCATACATATATTCAAATTATGTAACAGAAGTATTGTCTCTGCAAACTTGACTGTGAACGATAAGTGGATCAACAATAATATACGCGTTCCATTATACATCTATTCCGATGAATATCACGTTCGAACAAAGACAAATTTTCTTTTGTTAACCGATAAATTTCACTTCCGGTAATTGCTATTGACGTACTGTAAGTCGGTATAGTATATATATAATTACGTACGTAGTGCATACAACGAATTTAAATAATTCAAAATTAATTTTCAAGCTTGATTATGAAAAATTTCCGCTTTCGTATCTAAACGAGAGAAGCAAGCTGTGTTCAACACCCACTAGGAACGTTACAGTAATGAAAAAATGAATCCAATTAAAAGCTAGCTGGTAATTAAATGGAACAACCTGTTATACAAGCATGCAGAGATTTTAGCGCGAAATGACCTCTCGTGCTCCACGAAAAAAACCCCGACTATCGAATAATTTCATAAGTAATACTCAAATTTTGACTCCGCGACTCTCTTTATCGCGTGTTATTCAAGGGGGTTTTGAGTATCGCGTGACAGCGGAATCTCCAAAGCCGAGATACACGAGCTCTCGCACTTTGCAGCGCCGAGTGCAACTCGATATCGCACTTGCCTCTTCAACACAGATGTATGCGGTGGCAAAGGTCATTTAGACGTTCGCACTCGCTCTTTATACGTTTTGGGGAATAAATTACTGGACTCGAACGCATAAAATACACGAGGAGAATCTAGGGTGAGAGGGTGAGAGAGCGAGAGAGAGAGAGAGAGAGAATATGAAATACACGAAAAGGGTTTCGAGTGAAACTGACAGAGCGAGAATGAGAGAGACTGGGAGACAGAGAAATTTTATTTGATTTGATAATTTTATTTGCCCTAGCGAGGTATGGGGTAAGAATTAAAATACGAGAGGGAGAGAGAGGGTGAGAGAGAGAGAGAGAGAGAGAAGCGCGAGGGATTGCGCAAATCTCACGCGAGCACGTGATCCGGAATCCGGTACACGAGTAGAGTCTCTCTCGCATGATCCCGCGGGGACGGTGACGTACGTGTACACACACGCGCTCACGTACGATACACACCAGACAGGCTCGTAACTTTAACACCCGCATGAATAGCTAGCAACGACGTCGAAGAGCACCACGCGCGACAAAGAGGAATTAAAATTCGCGCATACGTAACCATCTTCTCCGCATATTTCTCGCCGTGGCTGGGAGTTTCCCCTGGAATTTCGAAGCAAATATTTTCTCTCTCTCTCTCTCTCTCTCTCTCTCACACACTCTCCCTCCCTCTCGCGCGCGCTTCATGGAAAAATAGTAAATAAAAATGCGTCGCGAGGTATCGATTTCTGATAAATCGAAAATGAAACTCGAGCGAGATGCGGGGATAAATTTATCTCTCGCTCTCACCCGCCCCTCTCTCTCTCTCTCTCTCTCTCTCTCGGGCGCGCGCGTTTCTTCAACGCGCGCTTTTGTGAGTCGAGTTTCGCGTAGGCGTGCTGTATACATGGAAAAGAGTGGCAGCGAGCACGTATTCGCCTCGTGCGCGCCATTCATAGCGTCGTTGCTCCCGCGGGCTGTTACGCCTCCGCGACACCATCGCACCGAGCATGAAAAAAAAAAAAAAAGAAATGAGAGAGGGAGAGGGAGAGAGAAGATGAGAAAAAGCCGAGAAATAAAAATAAACAAGATGAATTAGCGCGTATTATAGCCGAGCGAGTCCGAGCGTTTCAAGCGAAACCGCGGTGCCCTCGTTAATCCGAATTTCGACTCTCGAGATTAAAGCCGACGCCTCGTGATTTTCACCGGAAGTGAAGATAACGACGCGTGAAAGGTAAACCTCTTTCTCTTTCTGCCTCTGCATGTACGAGCGCTCTCTTGAGATTTTCAGATAATCATTTTTTCACTCTCGAGTGTCTCTCGTGGAAGACTCTGAGCGGAATCGAGAAAGAAAGAAAGAGAAGAAAAGAGGCGCGATGTTTGCCGGTCCCGTTTCTTGGCAATTAGCGGGACGCTGCGTGAAATACGCATGTGAGCTGTTGCGAGCGCTTTATGGGGCTTAGGTAGAAAATTAGCTATTAACCCAGCGATGGGCTCGCGGTACGCTTTGTACGGAATATCCTGACCAATAATCCGATTAAGGGCTGGCATTGATTTCGTTTTAAGCCATGCCGATTAAGCGCATAATGCGCATATTAATATAATACGTATAATAAATTTCAATCCGAGCGCTACTCGCGCGTTCGTTTTTTTCTTTATCGCTCGAATCGAATTTCGGCGACATGCCGAGGTGTCGCGCGCAAGAGCGGCCTGCCCTCGCAAATCGTCTTTCGTTAGAGTGAGGGCTTTGTCGGGAACAATGGCTCGCGAGGTTTGTCGCCAACTAGCTATACCGGCTGCTGTTTATCGTAGCGCGACCGTGACAAAAGGCCTATTGTGCGACTCGAATATTCGTCTAATTCTCTTTGTACAATTGTGTCTCCTCGTCTGTCGGGAATGAATTTTTCTCTTTCCCCATCGACGATGTCGATAATCTCTTGCGCTCTGTCTAGGTGTATACGTAACCCAGCACGTTCTTCGTTACAGAGAGTCACGGTGGCAAACACGAGAAGCGCTTATTGAATTATCTTCTGGCGAACTACAACACCTTGGAGAGGCCCGTAGCGAACGAGAGCGAACCGCTGGAAGTCAGATTCGGAATAACGCTCCAGCAGATCATCGACGTGGTGAGTCGAAGCCGTGAGCGAGGTGCACGCGCGCGCGAGTCATGCGCTCACCGATTCCCCGCGAGAGAGGGCATTGCACCGATATCGATTGATTCGCTAAAATGAAAATACAGTGTACCTCGTGAATCTCCTATTAGCCTAGACTAATTATCGTCCGCGATAAATCGCGACCGTGATTTATTTACGGCGGGACGGGAAAATTTCGTGGAAAAATGTTCGTGTAGACGAGAAAAATATAATGCTCGATTCCGATATATTGTACCTACGCGTATATTTTATCGCGAAACGCGAGGAATTTCAATTTTCCTCAAAACCCTGCGCGCCGACTGAAAGAGTCGAAAAAGAGAGATACACGATGGTAATACGTAGATGAAAATTTTCTCTATTTTCTTCTCTTTTTACAGAGAAACACAATATGCCGTATAGCGCACGCACCTATAGACTCGAGTCCAATTCCCATCAGCCTTGTCTAACGTACACGCATCGTCTCAAAGCCGATATTAAATTTTCATCGATACATCGAGCTTTTATTCTATCGATTACCGTCTACACATACACGCGCGTGGTGTTATAGAGTTAACGAATAGCACTGAAATATCGAATAATTTGCAAAATTTCGATAAAGAGAGGTCTTTTAGCGCTACGAAATCCAGTCGACTGTTTTCGAGTTACAAGCGTTCTTCGTTGGCCAGTAAAAGACGATCTCGTTCTCTCGCGCTTTAATTAAATTGAGCCATAAAATTAAATCAGCGTATATTTTTCTTTGAAGTCGTTTCTTATTAGCTTATAAAAAAATCCGGATAACTTAGAATTCGTGCGTCGTAGGAAAAAATGGAAAAGGACGTTCTCGCTCAAAATTTCACAAGCTATCTCCTGCGCGAAGTACAAACGGCCGTCCCGAACATCCCGTATAGTCACGTTAGACTCGGCAAGCAGTGTTCGCTCAATTCCTGAGCATTTATTTTTTTTCCCCCCTCGCAAAGAAACGATCGCGCGCACGGCTGAATGTTCCCAGCGTTGAGAAGCGCGATAGTTGTTTCTGCCGAGTCTCGCTGGCAAAACACGAGCCATTACTCAGTTTTCTCGCACTCCACCTCCTTCGTTTCTTTCCTCATTCTCCTCCAGCCTGGACTCATTCTTCTCTCTCAAGACGTATAACTCGAGAAGTTGAAGATTGCGTTTTACCGGGCGAAAAACAAACTAAAATTTTTCCTCCTCGAGAGTCTTGATTTTTATTTTCCGACGAATTTTCTCATTTTTTTTTCCTTTCTTTTTTCATCGAACGAGCGAAACGTCACCGAATGGTAAATTACATTGGAATCGAGTCGGGGCACGAGCGAAAAAACGACATTCGCGTACCATTGATTCGTTTAGACGTCGTACGAACGCGAGGAAGAGGAACGGAAAGATTGAACGAATGTGCAAGAACGGGGGAGCGAGACGAGATTGGCTCGAAATCACTCGCGCGGTTTCCCGCGTGCTTTCCCTTGTGTAAAGCGTTCGTAAATACGCGAGCTTTTAATTTCGGGTTGATAATACGCTCTAGCTGTCGAAGCGGCCTCGTTGCCTAATTAGCCGCCGATAAAGCGCCAAAATGGCAACAATTTCGGGGCGAGATTGGCCCGATATCGCGTAGGAAAGAGCTCCGGAATTGCGAATTCGGTGTATAAATCAGTTTGAGGCTTGCCGAGTCGACCTTATGGCGCGCGCAAACGGATCCCAGCCAATTTGCGGTTATCGACTACAGAGGCCGGTAAGAGAGATTCTACGAGGTTTTTCCATCCTCGCCCTCTCCCCTTTTTCCTTTTTCCCTCCCTTTCCTCCACCTCCGGCGCGTTCGCGAGTATTTAGCGAGGCGAGAGAACGCGCGTCTGCGTAACTTCTCCATCTCGCTCAACCAACTTTTCGTTTCTTTTTGGCGAATCGATATCCCGCTCTTCGCTTATACCATACTTACGTAACGCTAAAAGAAACGATATACGCGCTTCACCGGGGGATGTAAATTTCGATGGATTAAACTCTGCTCTGTTTATTTTCCAGGACGAGAAGAACCAAATTCTCACAACGAACGCGTGGCTGAAATTGGTAAGTCGAAAATCTTCGGTTCCTGATTGGGAGATCGAGAGATGGACGGGGTGGGAAGGGATGGAATGATTTTGCGCAGAAAAACGAAGCAAGTCCGTATCTGCATTTTCACGCAAGAGAAATTCAAAATGCATTTGCGGCAATTTATTCTCCTTCCGCGGGAATGGTCGCTTTACAGGAAATCAATAACAGTCTCGGCTCTGCCATCGCATTTTCCATTTCCATCTTCTCCGGAGGGGGAGGCGCGCGGCCGTCCCTCAGCGCGATATTATATCGATAAGGTTCGCGCAGTTAGATGGGAAGAAGCGCCGACTAATTAGCTTAGATTCGTCCTCTCGAGTCGTTAAATGGAGTTTTCCTTGTTTGACGAGACTCCTCGGATATATACGTATATAAACGCGAGGTTCGTATCGGATTTATAGAGAGCACTCGAGGCAGGTGCGCTCGTCTTCGAATCGTCGCACTCGGATCGGATCAGCGCCTCAAATCCCGCAAGTTGGGATTTCGCGTCGAGAGACGTCGATATAAAGTCTTCCTTTTTTGCTCGAGCGAACGCCCACCTACGTCTATTAAGGGTTCAGGGTGTCGCGACGACCCGAAAATTTGGATGTTTCGAATAAACCATCGAAGCAATTGCTACATCGATTCGTAAAATTGTTTCCAAAGTGAAAAACCAATTTTCCTGAAAAGAATAATTTGACTATGACAGGAATGAATTTTATTTCGTTGGGTTATCGTTGATGCACAAAAGAGTTTAAATTTCTGAAGCTGAAATCTTTTTTATAATCCAAAGATAAAAGTATATAATTTAATACTGAACGAGAAACGATTTTTCAAAATTTCCAGTAGTACAGCCCTATAATAATACGGTTTTACGGGTAACTCTCGAATATCGTTTACAACGTTATCGTCGATGCTCGGGGCTGAAAAATTTACAGCCCCGTCCGATCTAGGCTCGTTTTACGCGGGAGTTTGGCGCGATTACATCGTCCGCGACCTCAAGAAAAATCACACTTTCGCGCGTCGTCGGGGGTATAGAGAGTACAGAGCCGGCAAGACTCGTATACTCTCCTCCTAAAACGCGTTTACGCGCGAAACGTGAGATACGTAGAGCCGTGCGAGAGCGGTAGCAGCGATAGGACTTTGTCGCTATATTTTACTCCCGCGTAAGTTTCTTTTTCCATTCCGTTCTAACGACCCTCCTATACACACCCACACACACTCACACACACATACAAACACACTTGGCGTCCAATACCTGTTGATCGGGCAGTCACGCAGTCTCGTAACCGTAGGATATAGGTTGCTCGAAAAATAATTAGCGGACTGAGATCGAGCGTCGGGTCGCGCTAGCTCGCGCGAACTCATTATCGCGGCTTTCAGTGACGAGAAAAGAAAGGCAAGAGAAAGGGAGACAGACGAGAGAGATGAAAGGAAAAAGAAGGGAGGGGGCCTGACTCCTCGGATTATCATCACGTACGAAACGCGTTGGCACAATGTAGGAGCTGCTTTGCCGGCGCTAAATGTACGGACTCGAGGACGTTGTCGTAACACTCACGTTTCATCCTAGCTACGCTAGGAGTACCGTAACGTGTCATTTAGCCTCTCGCTCTCGGGGCATTTTAGATCAGCCCGGCACGGTCTGTCTTCCTCTCGTTACGCACGGCGCAGTTTCAACAGTTGTAAAAACACCGAGAAATAACGTCGAAAAAAAAGGAAAAAAAGTAGGGAACGGGGAGAAGAGAATAATTACCCGGGTCGGTCGGATACGCGCTAGAACGCTCTCGATTCGCCGATTGGTCGAAAAATATTAGTTGAGCGCGCGGTATTTTTGTTTTTTCGGCTGGAGGTAAATTTTTTTTAATCACCGAGTTTTGATACGTCATTTCTTTGATACAGGGCGACACTGTTGATGCTTTTCGCCCTTTTTTCTTCTTGCTCTCGCTCGTTTACCTCTTTTGCGATACGCCTGGTTTATCTATTGACAGCTGGCGAAAAAAAGATTAAACGGCCAGTCTCACTTTTCAAATTGAAATTCCGCTCGATAAAGCAATCCCGTACGTTCATCGGGGCGAGCGGGCGGGCGCGTATGTACCGCGCTCGCGGTGTGTCCTTCAATCGAATGCTCATATTGTACGCGCATTTCCACTTTTCACGGTTGTACCTTTCACCAGCCGAGAGCGGTCTAACATTAAACGCGACTCGTCGTTACTGTATCGTCTATATATCGCGACAAGCGTCATATTCTCGATAACGCACGCGTATATCGTATAAGGAAAAGTTTATTAACTCGTTACCTTTGTGCGAAGCTGAAATTGCTCACGGTGAAAAGCGATACCCGGCTCTTTTCGAGCCTCTCTCGACGAGAGATTTTTTCTCATTCTTTTTTTTCTCTCCTCCCACTCCATCTCGCGACTCTCCTTCGCTCTCGCCCTCTCCCTCCCTCCCTCTCTCTCTCTCTCTCTCTCTCTCTCTTTTTTATTCACATAAAGAGTAGACAATGAAAAGCCCCAGAAAGGGCCTATAACGGCACATCCATTTGCCGTCGTGAATCGGACTTCGTTTTAACACTCCGACGAATCTAGGAGATATCTCAACATAGAGCCGTACAATAGAGATATGAGTCGTTGGTTTCGATGAAAAGGCCGGCGAAATTTACCGCTTCACTTTGTCCATTCTGCCGCGGCCGTCTGCCATTCTTCGAGACTGATTCGCGAATTAAACGTCACCTCCTATATCGCGGCGAATATTCAAACCCAGGCCGTTCGACGCGCGAGACGCGGAAGATTATCGCCGGCGCGCGCTCGCGCTCGTCGATACCGTGTTTGCCTTTTGCCTCGAGAAAAAATAGAAAAGAAGTTCGAGAGGGGTGGCGGAGCGACTGAAAATTGGGGCGTCGCGCGAACGAACGTAAATCTACGAACTCGCTCGCCGTTGACTTTTATTTCGTCTCGGAAAATGAAATATCGTTGGACGCGAGAGCGCGCACGAGAGAGAGGAAGAGAGCAAGTTGAGTGGGTGAGTGGAAGAGAGGGCGAGAGAGGTGCCGGATTCATTCGTATGTGCCGCCAGGGGAATTTTTCAAACCGCAAAATAAACGCATCTCGGCTGAGTGAAACTCGTAGCCGCGAAGGTCGCGAGAATCATAAAACACTCGTACGCGCGTTATAGCCATTCAAAAGTTTTCCAAGAGAGTTGCCGCGCCGTTATAATTTCCGCATTTTCGATTTTCAGAGCGCCACGCTCTCTCTCCACTCACCGACATCGGCAGGAGAACATTTTCGCGTCCCGAATCCTTCGAAATTTTCCAATCAATGGGAAATACGAACGTTTTTCGCGTTTATATACATTTATTCTTTGCACAACGGTAGAATAAAAAAAATATAGAAAGAATTTCCATTTAATTTTTGATTTCGCTGATCGAATCACGATTCATAGCGCGGCTCGCACTCTCGTAATGGAAAAGCCCGCGATATCGAATTCCAGCAAACTAATTCCTCGCTCCTACCGATTTATTACTGGGGCTCGCGCAGGGCTTGCGGTTAACCTTTATCGTACGTGTACGCGAATCGTATGTAACTGTCACGAGAGAGAGCGAGAGAAATCGGTAAACTTTTTACCCAGCTCGATTCGATAGAACGTACGAAGATTGCGAGACGAGGAGATACCGAAATAATATTCGCGAGTGAATAATTTTCGTCGCGAATTACGGAAAACACACAGTCGAGTGGTTTTTACGGCCTCGCGCTCGTACAGGGACACTCGTTAATGGCTTCCGTAAATTTTCGATGCCGCGAGTAGAAGAGTGGTACACACAACTCGCGCGCCGTTACAAAGAGTGTCATGGCCGGCCCCTGTCGATAAACCGCGCTGATGAACGCGCATTCCGCTCGTACGTTACGGACGAAACAGGAGCCGAGCCAAAATACGAACGTACTTCGATATTAAACGACAGCCGGTAAGACACGCCGATATTTCTCTCGGACTGGAATATTTTATTATAATCGAGCTCTGTATAAACCTCTCGGACTAATGCGCGCGGTAAATTTTCACAGGGGGAAGCGAAAACAAGTTCGCAATCGTCGCCGGTCCATTACCGAAAAAATCTGCGCTATCGCGATAAGCCAGTGACGAATGCTCGCTTTTAAGCTCGATCTCCGGCGCTTTTTCGACTCCTACGTCGGCCCGGCATTCCTCCCTCCGAGGCGGCTGATTTATCGCGATAAATGCCCGACTCCTTCAGCGTAATTTCATGCGATTGTTTAATTTTAATTATTTCATCTCGCTACGATATTCCGCCTCGCGGAGCTCGAAAACTTTTGTTCCCATTGTTCCCCGATCGCACCGGTTATTGTTGCGATTAGTCGCGTACTCGTGATAATTGAAAAATTACGCGAATTTTACAAGCGAGTTTTACGGGTAGTAGAGAGAGAGAGAGAGAAATAAAATGAAGATTTGATGCCGTCGGGACGGAGCGCGAGCTCGTCGGCGGTAATCTAGAGCGATAGATCGACCCCCCGGGGATCGATACAGCCAAGTACGGTAGCGAGGTGCGCGTCGTCGATCGTTACGAATGGACCGATAAATAGTCTTGCTAGGATATAAACATCCTCGGCAAGTAGAGCCAAAGAGTTTTTCTCTGTTTTCTAGCTCCTCGCTCGATGCGATTCGCGCGTTTGCACCGATACCCACATCTATACCTGAGATTCGTGTAAGACACGGTAAAGAGTACCCTGGAGCCAGTACACCGGCTGATATATCGCCCGTAAGCGCGGTCTCGAGCCAAAGAAAGTCGGGCTCCGCCGCCGGGGAGAATCCCCGAGAACGAATATCCCGCGCCTCCGATGTACGAGGTAATCGAGTTCTCGTATTCGGGACATTTAATGTCGAAGGCCTACCGTCGGCCTCGAATTCCTGCCTCCGAGAGATTAACCGGAATACACTTCCCCAGAAAATTAACTAGAAACATTCTAAATATTTTCGTAGTTTCAAACTAGTTAAAAATTGGACATTTTCAGTTTGTTGTAACTGGAGAACTGAGTCATTCTCGAAAGAGATTTCAGAAATTGCTCGTATACACGTTGCGGAGGTTGTAACGCTATGGCTAGTTGAAAAATCATAGGAACAAGTTGCAAACGAGAAAAAAAATTAAAATTCTCATCTCCAAAACGCTGTGAATAAAGAATTTGTAACACGGTTCGCGTCTTGTCGACGTAGAAGTTCAAAGTTGATGTTTTTCCGATCTCGACACCGCCCCTTTTCTGAGTTGCCGTAACTTTTCGAAAAAAGGGAGGAACGTGAAATTTTAAAAACAGCGAATATCGAAAATTGAATCTTCCAAATTCTTGGTCCTTCGTCAAAAACTACCAATTTTTGCTGAGCATAGCGTTAATTAGTTTGATGATTTTATAACGTATTGTCGCATTTTCAATCTACCAATAAGAAAATTTACATATCTTTTTGTCGAAATCGATCAATATGTATATCGCGTTTAATCAAAGCCCTCTGTTCTGGTTACGTGCTTAAAAAGGATTCCATCGCTCTCGTACAGCCGCTTTGTCAAAAGTTGCCCGTCCTTCGATAAGTGCACGTAAAGTCGTAATAAAGTTGGATCGATAGTTATTCATTTTGACCCGAAGTGTCTTATCTATACCGCGATCATATTGAATTTTACAAGAGACTCGATTTCCAGTACGCGGAGGTCGTATATTTCTTAATTTTATACTCTTTTGCTCTTCCCCTCTATTCGTCTTCCTTTCTTTCTTTCCTTTCTTTCTCTTTCTCTTTCTCTTTCTCTCCATATCGGTATATCTCCACCGTTACACTGCACATGTTGAATCGTTTGCCGGTCGACCACCCGACGCGTCGGCGCGTGTTATTTTACGCGACGAGAGTGGAAATCATTCGAGGATGACGTCGATGGAGTTCCGCCCGGAGAATACGATCCGAGAAAGGTCAGGTAGGATTTCCGCCGACGAGTTTTGCCGACGAATTATGAAATTTGTTACATCGCCGATGAGGAATGATACTACCGTTTGACCGAGTTCAATTCGAAAATGGCAATATTTCACGCGATTAACCTTGTCCGTGCTAGGCAGCACGTAAACGAGACCTACTTCTAGGAGATCTCGTAAAAATGAGAATTTATGAAACGTCTCATGGGGATCGAAAAATTTTCTAATCTCGGTGTGTGCTGGCGCCAGATCCGCAAAACAGTTTGTATAACACTCGACGTGCTCCGGTTTGAAGGTTTTTACATAAACGATCGCGCAAATGGGAATTCCAGTTGTTACGCGAGTGAGAATGAGAAAACGGGCTAGAGGGAGTCGAGTCGTTCCTACATTTCGAGGACAAATGTGAAATCGCCAAAATTATGTTCGAAACTTTGTTCCGATTATTTTTTTTTTTTACTATTATTTTCTCTGATGAACCTACTAATCTCAAAACTTGAATGATGTCAAATTTACATGATGGGGGAAAGAAAGTTTGGATTTTTGTTAAGAAGCTTCTCACCTCGTTTATCTCGATAGTTTTGTAGTAGCTTCATTTCGGACAATACAACTAAAATACTGTTTTTAGCGTTAGCTATAAATAGTATATGCCATGCAATGGCATACATTTCATTAACCATATTTGGTCGATAAAAGTAATCAAAAACTAGTACATCGTTTATCTATTGCAGATACAACAAAAGAATTCGATAGTGTGTACCGTGGAAATTCGAGCGCGATAATTATTATCCTGTAAACAAAATTAATTGAATTACACGAGCCTCGATAAATTGTATCATGCGCGTTCTTTACGATAACGATATTGGCGCCAACGAAACTTGGTAATATAGTGGATTCCGTGTCTAACATTACTCCGCGAAACTATCTTCGTGCGAAATGCTATAATTTAGAGGGGTAGGGCGGTGAAAGGGAGGGAGGGAGAGCGAGAGAGAGAGAGAGAGAGAGTAGGACATTGGAAAAGCACGCTCGCGAGTCCTCTGGCGCTCTGAACGTCGAATAGCGCATTCGCAGCGAGCGAGAGCATACAGTCGAGATATTTGTACGATTACGGAAACTCGAGGAGAGAGAACGGAACCGTTTCTCTCGCTGCTACTCCGCTCTCTATCAACTTACACTAAACAAGAGGTCGCCCGACCAACCGAATACAATGCGCTCGTATAATGAATGCAAAATGCATAATCGCGTCAACGTACCCGACGAATTATGCGCGCTTGAATTTTCACCTTCGCCCGTCTCTCCGCTAGCACTCGTGCGCCTTCGGCACCACCACCGACGCCGAGAGAGCTGCTCGACATATTGCGAGCTTCCCCCGCTCGACGACAACACACCCAACGCCAAATTTATGAAGATCGAGCCTCACGTTATACAGATTGCGCGGATTTAATGCGGAAACTGGAATGGCGACTCGAGACTCGACCGGTTTTAATAAATATCATCGCGAATATGAGGATCGCGTCTGTCGATTCCTCGTTTTTTTCACTTTCTCGGTAGGAAATACTCGGATTTCACTTATGACTTCTCATCGCATCTTCTCAATTTTTTTTATTCGCCCCGTATAACGTCGGTGGGTCATTTCAACCTCGGCTAAAAGCTTTCAGCGAAAGTTATAGGCTACTTTCGGCTCGAAGTGGGTGTCCCCATCCCCTCGAGTCTCCTTCGTCTTTCGGATCAATTACGAAAATTGTGCTCCCCCGCGAAGAACTCATTGGCTCTGAATCCCAATTTCGCTTCATCGCTCGCTTATGCGATCGGGAAATTTCATCTCCCGCGGGCCCCTCCTGGAAATACGCGATTTACATTTCGAATATAAGTAAATTAAATTTCCGCAGTAGCAAAGAACTGCGATATCTCAGCCGTCCTCGTTTCGGCTTATATTGAGCCGTCTCTGTGCGTGTGTATGTCCTTGTGCCCCGAGATGCAGAGCGAAGACACGCCGTGTCAACACGACTGATTGCGAGCGCGTATTAATTATCGTCTGTTCAATCGAAACGGTTAATTGCCGCGTAAAATTAACATCCCGTGTCAACGCTGTATTCGAGACTCGCGTACGCGAATTATCTAGCCGAGGGAAATGATTTTTCTCTGTCTATCGGGAACGAGCGCGCGCTCTCTCTCTCTACCTCGAAAAAGCGCACCGACGCCCGTAGAGGGGTAATCTATCTCGCCAGCTATATAATCCAATGAACGCTAATTATCTCGACGAGATCGATAGAATTTCCGAAGGCGTGAGCACTCCCGCGACCTCGCGACCTCGATATAAACATATAACCTGCGCATACCTCCACCGATAGATTTCGGCGAGCGTGTGTTTAACAAGCATCGGCAAAAGAATTTACATTATCGAAGATGGAAGGCTATGTGTGCGTGTGTCTATGCAATATATATATATATATATATACATATATATATAGTAAATGTATATACGATAACGCGGCATCGTTCCTGGAAACTGATGCGGTTTCGGGCAGATCGGCCGGCGCGCAGCCTCGACCTTAATCCGAGGCACGCGGTACATTAATGCACGGCCCACCATTGTGGTTGAACGCGTCCGAAGATGGATCGTACCCCTCGGTGCAGTCCCGCGAGTTACGGCGGTTCGGCGTCGCGCGACTGAATTTTCTCATTCCGATGCCCATATCGAGCTGAACACGCGGCTTCTCGTTTCGTCGCTGAAGTATAGCAACGCCGAGCGCAGTCGGTATATCCCGAACGGGTGGTGAACTTTCTGTCAGCGGCGTTTCGCGAATACCGCGTCGGTGTAGGGCCCGACCGCGTTATATCGGCTCGTTTCGCACGCCGCGAATGCGAAACGTTGAAATTTTCACGGGGACTCTCGCCTCGTTATCGTTTACCGTGAACGAGTTGGTAGGGTGGTTCGGACGACCGTTTCTGAATTATCCATCGAAATGAAGAGCCGAAATTGTCCACGGGGGACGCGTCAGTTCTGTTAGTAGGTTTCGAGCTGCCGCTCTGGTTTGCGTTGTCGATGAGCCGCACGAGAGAGAGAGAGAGAGAGAGAGAGGCTGCGAGCGCCGTTTCCTCGAATTATGGCGCTATATCGATTTTTCCCCCCTTCACCGAAAGCAGAGAATTAATCGACCATTCTCCCCTCCTTACACCCCAGCTGTGCCTCCAGAGCGCTCGAACCCTCCATCGCGGCATGCTTCCGCCGCGCCGCTACTTATTCGCCGTCGCTGCAAACCAGGTTTAAAGACCCAGAGCTAGATCTTTACCTTAAACCTTCTCCTAACCGCCGTGTGTTTTTTTAATGCCTCGCAAATAGCCCCCGGTTGGGATGACAATGGCGCAAAGCACCCAGCCTCTCGTTTATATTTTTTTTCTCGCGCGCCCGCGCGAGGGGTGTTGCGCTACATAAATATTTGACCGAATAACGAATTACCCTCGATCGACTTTCGCCGATTGTTTTTATCCCTTTCCACGCGCCGTACGATAAATAAAATATGCGATAGTCTTTTTCGGTTTTTTTTAATTTTTGTTTTATTTTTTTTTTTTTTCGTTTTTCACGTACGATTCAGCCGTGTAATCTAATGAGCGTGCAACTCGCTCGCTGGCTCACGTGGAATACGCTTCGGTTCGGGATTAAAGCATGCATTATGGAGCGTGCATTTCAATTCCGTATGCAACAAAAACGAACCGGAGCGATCGCGTTTAAAAATTTTCACCTGGCTCTTTCGCAGCAGGGCGCGCATCGTTCACTGAAAATGCAAAGACTTCGAAAATACGTCGTTTCGAATTCCTTTTTTGGCTTTTTTGCGCCGCTACATCGTCGAAGACAAAACGCGGCATACGTAACGTTTTATTTTTACCGAGATGAAAGTACGATTCGCTTTTATTTTTCAGGAATGGACGGATTACAATCTCCAGTGGAACGAATCCGATTACGGAGGAGTGAAGGACCTCCGAATTACGCCGAACAAGCTTTGGAAGCCGGATATCCTCATGTACAACAGGTAACCTCTATCTTGTTACAGTCTCGCAACGTATTGCGAGCGAGGTTTATATTTTGCGATTATTTCTATATCACGACGTATAATACCGTGAAATCAACTTGAGATTTACAATTATAACAAAACCTTATGATATATGTGTCGGTTTCGCCGCGATCCATATTTTTTTCTTTTTTGAGTAGAATTTAGCGTTTATTCGACGGAGACAGATGAGGACTAGGAACAACGATTGAAAACGATTCGAAAAATGAAAAAAAAAAAGAAAAAAGAAAGAAAACTAAGTCATTGAGATTGTTTCAGAACGATGCACGAACATTAGTGGAAATACCATTTCCTTTAGTAACGAGAATGTTATTTATTTCTCTAACGTAAAATTTACGAAAGAAAAGTAATAATACATAAGAAAAGAGCAATGGGTACGTAAACATTATCCCAGTGTTGCTTCGCATCTTACTTAAAGAGTATCTTATAAACCTAAGTTATATGAAAACTATATGCATGCGATTTACTCAATTCCATCCTAGTATTATATTAACAGAGTATTATTACATTATATTCTACTCGTACTATGTATATCCATATTTTTTATTTGTAAATATTGTACCTACGTAATTAACCAATTTTGTTTTTTAAAAGTAGAATTTCTTCCTCACGTATAACGCGCGGGCCGGCCGATTTCAGCGCATCCGTGCGGGTTTATCATTCGCGTGGTAAGAATGCACGCGAAACGATGAAATCGGACGACTCGTCGGTTTTCGCTGGCACACTTGTTACTATCACTTGCCACAGCAAGAGTAAGAGAAATGAGTGAACTAGGATTACTCGAATGCATATATACATACATATATATGTACATATACATATGTGTGTATTATTATACCTGATTATGAATATCAGTCATTTTCATTTTTCGAAAGAGATCGCTAGTGAGCATTTTGACGACCATATATTTATTTTAATTTTTTTTTTTACAGTATGATTAGATTAACGTATAATAGGATCTCGGATACGTCCCCGGTAGCCCGTGATCCCGGTGCGTTCGTACGTCGCGCACGTCGCCGACCACGCTCAGCGAGGAACTCGCTATATCCGAATAGCGCGACTTTCTCGATCGATTTGTCGCGATCGGCGGTATCGAAGTGGTCGACGGCGGGCGCGCGGCCCTCCAATCAATATGTGAATAATTTTAATTGAGACCGCGACGTCAGGCTACCCCGTTACTGCGGGCCACCTCAATACCGGGCCCGGTACCCGCTCCACAACTCGGCCCGTCGCGCAACGTTTCCTTTACAATTCTGGAGCGGGTTTCGCGGCACGGTCGCTGAAACCCTAACCGCCCCGAAACTCAACCGAGCTCTCAAAGAGGTGGTACACGTCTTCCTTCTTATTTACACGATACACAGAGAGAATTCATCAACGGTAGATCTAATTGCAAAACTTTGTACGAAAATACGCGAGCGAAATCCCGGCTGCTCTCGATCGAGGAAAAATAGACTATCTCTATCTCTATCTCTATCTCTCTCTCTCTCTCTCTCTCTCTCTCTCTCTCTCTC
>NCVS01000213.1:137948-308015 GCA_003055095.1 Goniozus legneri | reverse complement strand
TCTCTCTCTCTCTCTCTCTCTCTCTCTTTCTCCCTCTACGCGAGTAAAGAGGGGAAGATGTACTGGATTAACGCGAGTTTGTCACAGCTCGGGAGTTTTAATACTTATTGCTTCTCTCACCCAAGTACGGGACGAGAACTCCGCGATTTCTTGGCGTAATCGTATCGATATGATATTCGCTCGCGGTATCGTCAACGGAATTTAATTCGTCGGGCGTTCGGCTAACAAGGGAAGGCAATTTGCGCGAACAAGACCCAATCGAGTTTCGGTATTACCATCGACATGGATTTTTCCAACGTTTCGACATTATTCATATTCTGTGCGGTTTACCGCCAATATAGAGCCGTATCGATAGACATCCGGGAGATTGGCGAAGCGCGATCGGAACGCGAACAAGATGGAAAAACACGCCGTGCGTATATATTCGTTCGATTTCAATCTCGCTGTTATAACACTATAATAATTATAGCCCAAACGTTGATCCAGTATAGATATTAACGATTCGAATTTTTCGTCCGCGGTTGAATTACGAAGGACGACGACGAAAAATATTTTTACCAAAAATATAATAAAACACGGGTGTTTGAAAAAGTAATAACCAGACGGTGGTTAGCGCAAACCGATACAACCTGAAATACTCTTCTCGTTACTACACTCGATCGGGGCGAGCATGAATTCTGTGTACTTTATTCGAAATTCGTATGCGCATTTAAAATTTCCGAATGTTATGTAAATAGTAGCCGCGCGAGCAGTTCAATGGGTGAATTTTCCGAGCGTTTGAAGCGAGAAAGAAAAAAAAAGAATATTTCGCGCGAGGGCGTAAAATGTAAAAGAAGGCACGCGTAACGGCATGCGAAACGAGCGGCTTACACGTGTAACTCGCTCACCGTCCCGACTCTCGTTCACGGTAGTTATACCCGCTCACCGCGAGACACCAGCTGTCGCGAAAATAAAATCCGGCCCGTCTCCTCCTTCGATATTCTCGCCTCCGTGTGTTATATCCACGAATCGAGCCGAGAACGAGGCGAGGTGAACTCGAAAATAACGCAAATATCGTCCCGTCGCCTCGCCGATATAATCCACATCCGCGAAGCAACGAAAATATCCGCGAAATGCATAAACAAAGAGACAAAGAGAGATCTCGGGGTAGCGTCAAACGCTAAACGACATCGTCGCCTTCGTCCGCGTATAACTCCGAGTAATTAACTTGGCTCATCAACGGGCGTAACGCGCGGAGCGCTCGGGAACAGCTGACGGGCGCGGTAATAGTTTTGATACGCGAATGTAACATCTGGATATTGTCGCCCATGAACCCTTCGGGCGCGTTCCCCGCGAACGAAACTTTGACAGAGAAAAAGTCGGAAAGTTCGTATGACGTTTCGGGAAGGGAATTTCACGGTTATCGTTTGCCAACGAGATAATAAAAAGAAAAGGGGGAAAAAAATAATAGAGAAAGAGAAAAGGGGAAGGTTGATGAAAAAAAATGGCAGAAGTGTCAAGTGCAAAATTAATGGTAGTATGATGAAACTGATAGCGCGGAAGAGGGTTTCGACGGGACGTACCAAACAAACGTGGTGGTCACGCATAACGGCAGTTGCCTGTACGTCCCTCCGGGCATCTTCAAGAGCACATGCAAGATAGACATCACTTGGTTCCCCTTTGACGATCAACACTGTGACATGAAGTTCGGCTCCTGGACCTACGACGGCAACCAGGTACACTACTGTCTCCACTAACACAAAGTTCGAAAAAAAAAAAGAGAAAACAGCTCTCATTGAGAAATGAAAAAGATAAAACACGTCGAGCACCGATAAACATACACTTTTATTGATAATCACTCGCTTCCACTCGAAAACCTGTTACGGAATGGGGCGTGCGTTACAGTAACGACCCAAATCGCGCGATTTGTCAAAATTGAGAGGATTCTGGAGAATAATAAGGAACGGCTCCAGGTTAATTGGGAGCTCGCGACGTCCAAGGTCGTTACCGTGTCGCCGTTTCGTCTCTCCTCGTCCTCGATCCCCCTCGAGCCCCTTCCCTTTCAAAAGAGAACATCGAAAGGAAGGAAAATGAACAAGAAAGAAAAATGAGCGATAAAGAACCTCTCCTTACATCCAGCCCATAAGCAACCAACCTTGGTACCCCCACGGACCCCGCGAAGGGGCCAACACGGCTTCTTTGTTCGACACCGACTCAATGCAACACAATAGCAACGCTCCATAGATAGCCATTCTCACGCTTCGTAGCTTCAGCTCGATTCTCTATATACGTATATACGCATACATACATACGTACGTACGCGACGTAGGTATTATGGAGTGTGCATGTCTATATACGTATATACGTATAATACGATAATAGACATGTATTACATGTATACGCGTGTGTGTGTGTGTTTATTTTTTGGCCACTCATGTCTGGGTATATGTGTAATACAATACGACGTCGTTGCACCCCCAAAAACATACACGTAAATGTGTCGGATCTGTGATTTACGATCTCTGAAAAGCGAAAAGGTTCGCGCGAGCAGTTTGGAGGCTAATCGACACATTCCATAACCTATCTCTCTCTCTCTCTCTCTCTCTCTCTCTCTCTCTCTCTCTCTCTCTCTCTCTCCTCTCTTCACGTTCCTCCCTCGTTTCTCTCTCGTCGCTCCCTCGACACCAGGAGCCGCGATTCTCGTCGAGTTTTGACTCGCCTCTCTTTTTTTTTCTCCATCGAAGAGAGAGAGTTTTTAACGCAACGTCATTCCGCGCGATCGTCGGACTATTAAATCTGGACTACAAACGGCAACGGTCCACCGTAAAATAGTCCTGCCGCGCTATAAAATTCAATTGGCCGCAAAATAGCGGAAGAACGCGTTTATCGTCGACGTAACGAGAACGGGGTGGCCGGAAAAAGCTCGAGTATAACGAGCTACGCGAATAAAGTATTCGTAAAATATATCGCTCACGGGCTTCTCTTTCTCTATATCATTTTACGCTCACCGGGCCAATTACTCCCGGGAATATCGATATAGCGTCGCGATCTAAATCCCCGGCTGAATAATTTCGAGTCCGGGGGACGACTAATCGATCACCGGTGAAATCTTAACGCGACCGAATCGATTACAGTCGCGCGGTTTCGCGCGCGTTTGAATTATTTAGCCGATGTCGGGAAGCCCACGCGCATCGAGGAAGACGCGATATCGTCGGGAGGCCGTGTACGTATAGCAGCGAGTCGATTGATAAATAAGAGAGAGGGGACGCGCGCGGCTCGAGCATTCCCGACACGTTCGCTGAATTTCACGCGCGAAAACGAACCGTCCGTCGGTTCGCGCTAACGAGTTTTTAAACGTTCGTTATTCGCCTTATTACTCGCCCACCGAATTTTAATCTCCCTAGCGCGAACACCTTTCCTTCTCGCTTACTCCGTTTTTTTTCTTTCTTACCCCCAATTTTCACCCGAAAATTCCGCTCGAACGCGTCGAAATTTCGGAATCGGTCGAGAAACGACGGAGGAATGCGAAATTTCAACGTGGGTTCTCCATTCGTAACGAGTGAGAGGAACGCGACGCGAATGCCTGCCGAAGAATATAAACCGAGGCTTCGGCGAGATAAAGCACCCACACCTCCAACTGTCAATCGTTTCGAATCCTTATCAAAATTAGAGGAAGAGAAAATTACGAGTATAGGATGAAAAATTGTTACATCGCTTTTTCTCGAACGCAATCTCAGCACTTGAATTGGCTATAAATGTTGAGCATTCGTACAACCAAGCCCCTGTTTAGTGGGGGAGCACTATTATTGGGCTGATATCGCTTGCCGGTGTTTATTCTTGCTTTATTCACGGGCTTCTCGAACCAACAAAAGAGAGAAAGAAATAAAAATACGTTTGTGTACGCGTACGGAGGAGGATTAGGGTTTACGATAAAGACTCACACTTGGACTCGCACGTCGTTTCCCCCATCACGTCGGATGAGAGTGGAGAGACAGACGAATAGAAAGTCGAAGAATCGGGTGGAAAAAAGAAAAGAGAAAAGAACACGAATACCAATAGAATATACTTACATGCCTCACACACATTACATCGACCAGTCAAAGCAGGGACCACGTGATTATGTCTGAGCTGGGATATTTTGCATGGAGCAAACGTCCGTCGACGCTCTACTATCGACTCGGCAACGTGTCTTCATCCCACATCGCTATCTTTACGATTCTCTCTTCCCCCCCCCCCCTCTATCTACATCTCGATCTATCCATCTAACCGTTCAACGATCGAGAGTTCTCGCAAATCGAGCTACACGACGATTTTCGTCTCCATCTATTCTTCTCTCTCCGTTGCGAGGATCGAATCGATTCGAGTCAATCAGAAATATATGACGCGAACGCACGAGTAGGTTTTGATTACGCTCGGTAACCAAAGTTCCGTTAATGCAAGGGTATCCCCCAAGTATCGGAATTGCAATCCTGGTCTATCTCCATCTCGCTCGCGCGTTATATCTTCCCGCGCATCCCGGAAACTCGGTAATTATTTGGAGTTGCTGGCCGGTAATAGCGCGCTCACCGTTAGTTAAGCAGCGAGTTACGAAAATCGAGATGTACCTGCTTACCATTTACGAAGAATTTGCGAGAACTCGATCGCGGAGTTTCGACCTCTCGACCGACTCGAATAACGAACGTATTCACGAAACGCGGGAGGGTGTAGGACGGCGATGACGACGACGACGACGACGACGACGACAACAACGACGACGTCGACGACGATGACGACGGCGCGTATCCCACCGCGGAGTCGATAGCTGAGCGACGCATCCATGCTGGCATTTGGACGCTTCCCCGTTCTCGTCATTCTCCGCGCAAGCCGAATAACATTTCTCTGTCTATCTCTCTCTCTATCTACCTCTCTCGCACTCGATCAGTCATATTCCTAGACAAGAACGGAGAATCAAGAGAACGAGTATGCGTCATGCTAAGCTTAGGCTAAGTTCGCATCCGTTTCGCACACGCAAGTATACCTATGTACTGTACCGAAATTATTATTATCTATATCTCCTATACAGGGTGTTCCGGAACGGCTGTCCATTGATTGAGATGTAGTTTCCGAAATTTATCACAGAGCCATTTCGTTCTGTGTTTTCGTTCGACGCACGGTTTTCGAGTCACGCCGAGTTCTCGTTAATCAATCGGAATGCGTTGAGCGTGACAAAAATATGTATTTCAATATTTATTTTTCATAAATATGAATATAACATAAAAAAAAGTACATTCAGATATACGCTTATCTTATTTTGAAAATAAAATATTAATACTATCGATTAATTATCATTTATTATTAATATTATTTTATTATATGTATATTAATATTTATTGTATTTACAAAATAAAAAATGAAATTTATTTTCCTAACGAGAAGCTCACGAAACTTCTAGAACTAATAGTCACCCTCGACTGGCTAGCAAAGAATGTTCAAGAACCGAAAACCGTGCGTCCGATTTCGCAATAACGAACGACTTCTCTGTTCGGAATTTCGCCAGCTATTCGAAATTTCAATGCTCGGTGATTTTGGGATATCCTGTATATCGTTACTGTCATTGATTCGCGATTGAAACCTAGCGAGTGGAAAATTCACAGTGTACCGGTAGCATATCACGAACGAGTTTTTTTTTCTAATCTAAATTTGATTAAAGTCAAAGAGATCGATTGTTCGAGGAATGGACATAAATTCCAGAAGCGCAATACGCGCGGCGCAACTAGACGTTGAGAAATAAGCGAGTTCTCGATACCTGTCTCTCTCACCTGTTGCACCGGCTATATCTCTCGCGTCTCTCTCTCGGCAACCCTTTCACCCGCGATTCTTCACGACTCACCCGAAAAATCGTCTCGTTCGATTTTCCACTCGCTCGCAATTACATATATATATATATATATGGATTTCTCTCTCTCTCTCTCTCTTTATCTCTACGCTATATCTTTCTCTCTTCCTCGCTACATATCTACATCTGTCTCTATCTTTTTCCGCTATTTACTCGCGTGTGCGAAGCGGATGCGTTTGATATTCGGATGCGCTCTTACTTGCGTGCCCCTCTACGCACCTGAGCACAATTTGATACGAAGCGAGGAAAGGGTGAGACCAAACGAGATTGCGTGCCGTGCGTACGAGTCGAGGCACTCATGTAAGACCACGTGCCGAAAAAAAAAATATATAAATCAAACAGAAGATGAAAAATCTAATACCAGAAAACATTTATCCTCTTTTATAACATTTGTGATTGTCGTTTTTTTGTCACATTATCGTACTACTGTTAAGTGTTTGAACGTTGTTTCGCCGATGGCGAGTCGACGATGAGAAAACTGTAGCGACTCGTTCTGCCCCTCTGCGCGTCCTTACGCTCCTACGTACGCAAAGCGAAATCTATTTCGGAACTCGATGTGCGCGAATAAAAACTCGTTTGAGAAAAAAAAGACAATAGCGAGACGCGTGCGAGGAGTAAGGACGAGAGGTTTTACTTAATCCAGTATATGCATGTTCGAAAAATTCAATCGCGACGAGTCGCAACGCTCGGTTCGACGAACGAAATTTCGTACCGGCGTCGCGGCCTCGTCGTCGGTTTCATATTGTTTGTTCGATCACTCCTCCTCAATGTACAATGAGATAAAAAATTCGATAGATCCAACCTAGAGAACCGAGAAGAAAATGAACCGTTACTGTAAATGTATAGTGTGTGTCGCATGTGATGTATATAAATATGTTATATAAAATATGTATTACGATATATATATAAATTGACTATGTGTGTGTGTAAATATAGAGCGAAGAACGTACGCGTGCATGCAACGAGGGCATAGACGGTGTAATTATACTTACTTAATAGGGCCGTGTATCGAATCGAAATTGCGCAGTTTGTCGGCGTTAGATTCGAACGGAAAGTCGACTCTCCTATCCGGCTTATTTCGGACGCGTTGATGGAGCAATATAACGCGCGTTACCCGGATTATAATTTGCGTGGCAGACGGCGGTCGCGCGGTTTCGATCGTCAATTACGTTTCTCCTGCTTCCCGCGAAAACTCGCAACCGCAATGTTAAACGGTCTCCCCGCGTCTGGTCGCGTAAATTACGAGCCCGGATCGATAAATCTGAAAAATCTCTTTGCAATTTCTCAGTCGGATAAACGAGGATCGATATTCAATAAGAGCGCGACGTAAGAAGCCGGGGATAGGAGAAAAAGGATAGAGAGCGCAGTTTATTACGCTCGCGGAGACTTCATTGGCAAACAAGAGACACAATATAATCGGCTAATCGATCGGCAGTTTTTCAGATAACTTTTCGATATCCCTGATTTTTGTCACGCTCGGTTCTGTCGATAATCAATCTAATAGCGGGATGAAACGCGACTTATCGGCGGTGAAATTAACGAGCGTATCGCGACACTCCCGCGGCTGAGAGGGGATGGAAAACTTGGAGACTCTGGCGCATTAATTAAAGCAGTTTGTAAAGCAGGGAAAACTCGTCCGAAAGTTGTAATTGCCGAGGCATTTTTTTCCTCCCCCCGCCCCCCTTCCCATTTCTCCTCTCTTCTTTATTTTCGTTCGATCGACCACTCGATTCGCATGGAATAAATCACAAGTGTATCTCGAGCTCTCTCTCGGCCGTTCTGCATGAGCACGCACGCAACTTGGGTATATTATATTTAGACACGTATGTGTGTATATAATACACGAACTCCTCGATGCAAATTGCACACTATCCACGTCTCACCGAAAACTTTAATCTTGTCAGCTCGACCTGGTGCTCAACTCCAAAGAGGGCGGCGATTTGTCCGACTTCATCATGAACGGGGAATGGTACCTTATTGGTGAGTTTATGGGACTTCGCGTGAGAATAGAAAGAAAATGTCTATTCGATTCGAGTAATTTACATTCTACCGTTATATTCTTAGATCAAGATTACGGTATTCAGAAAATATTTTTACTTCCAGAAAATTTTGCTTTTCCGGACCTTTTCTCAAAAGTTTCTCGGGTCAAGACAAATTACCTTGAATCAAATAATCATTTTTTTCTGCAGGGGATGGAAGTTCGACCTTGACTCTCTCTCTCTCTCTCTCTCTCTCTCTCTCTCATTCTCTCTCGTTATCCGCCTCGTAACTTTCGAAACGCGAACGAGTTCGAGGCTACTCTCGCTCGAAAAATTAGTCTCTCCGTTTCCAGCCGACGAGGCGAGATAACCGCTCCCGAGGTGTCCGAGGAAGAGCGCAAATCGATAGTAAACGTAAGTCAAGAATAGCAATTATCTGCGAGAGCCACTCGTCAGGATCTCTCGACGATATATGGAACGATTTATCTCCATTCCGACACGTTTCACCCTTCCACCATGAGCCGTTTTTTCTCACCGGTTAATATCCGCGAATGGTTATATAGACACCAGCGCGAAAAATTTCTCAGTCGACGGAAACCAGAAGGGACGATTCAACCGCCCCCGCGTTATAACCCCGTTCGATGAAAAAAGAAGAGGGAGAGAGAGAGAGAGAGAGAGAGAGAGAATGGAAGGTAGAGTGAGAAAAGGAGGAAAAATTTTACGACGACAGCTATTTTGCCGCTGCCAAAGCTTTACGATGTTTTTTCCGTCTTCTCGGAGATACTTTTTTTTTTAAAAAAAGCTCTTTTCCCACGGCAAGGAACCTCCTTTACGATCCATATATACATATATACGAACTCGATCAGTGTCACAGAGTGTCTGCCACTCAGCTACCGTCGACGCTCGCAATTTTCCTTAAATCGCGATACGATTTCGAATTAATGGTGTTTTCTGCAGTCCGCGTAAAAAAATATACACACCCCTGTACGGAGGGAGAGTTCGACAAATGAAAGAAAAAAATGTCCCACAACGGAAAAGGAATTTCCTTGTCGATGGAATCGAACGTCCGAAAAAAAAGAGAAACGAGGGAAAATCTCGACTAGGACTGGCCGATGGTCGAGCTATCGCTTGCGCCGTATCGAAAATCTGTCGTCGTTGGGTACGTGCGCCGGCCTGTTGTGTTCGTATATATAAAGTGTTTTTTTTTCTCTCTTCTCCTTTACGCAGGAATGCCGGGGAAAAAGAACACGATAACGTATCAATGCTGCCCGGAGCCTTACGTCGACGTGACCTTCACGATACAGATACGCAGACGCACGCTATATTATTTTTTCAACCTGATCGTGCCCTGCGTGCTGATATCGAGTATGGCCCTGCTGGGCTTCACCCTGCCACCCGACTCCGGGGAGAAGCTCACCCTAGGTAACGTAACTCGTGGCATGTATATTACCTGCAAGCTCGCCTCAACACCCGACTCTTTTATATCTTCTCTACTCGATATCATAAACGTAGATATATTTGTATCTGTTATTGTACATCTCGCGAGTCGCAGGTGTCGCGAGAATCCGAGAAAAATTTCGTATTGGGCGAGATCTCGTACAGTCCACCGGAAGTTGAGTTGAATTTTTATCTCGCGTTTTTTGTACGAGATTCCCAGGGTTGCGTACTTTGCCTCGTTATTCGGGCTTTTTTTTCCACGGTGCGAAAAGGAATCGTTCGGAATCCGAAACGACCGCTATATGAATTTTCACCTCTCATCAGCGTCAACCTCTCGTCGGGAACAGCGATCGAGTCGTTCGAGAATTTACAGCGAGCGAGAAAAATAAACGAGCGCACCGGCGAATGGAATTGTCAGACGACACGAAGAAACAAAATACGAGAAATGTGCACGCAGATTTTTTCTCGCGACTTTTTCGAGAGTCCTCTTTCTCGTAAAATCGTAAATACACGAGTGTGCTATATACACATCGGTATAACCCGGCTATTTTGCCGTCTCGCGCAATCATATTATCGAGCTGTACGAGCATGGCGAATTTTCCTACGGAGTATTTCGTCGGTGCATATTCGTCTCTCGAGACTCGAAAATATTTTCGAGTCCATCCCGCGGTGGTCGGTCAAATCTCGCGCAATTCCAGGAATTCGATTTGGAACGGCTCCCAAGCGAGAAGGAAAGGGAAAGGCACATATTTGCCTCAGCGAACAATTATTTGCAGTAGAGATTGAATTTTCACGCAGTTTTCCTTGCTAAGAGAAACTCCCTTGTTGTAATTTATCGATTATAAGTACATCGATGTACGAACTCTTTCCGACCCGACCTCCTCCCCCTCCCTCGAACCACTCTGTCTCGCTCTCTTTCTGTCTCTTTCTCTCTCTCTCTCTCTCTCTCTCTCTCTCTCTCTATCTATCTGTCTATCTATCTCTATCTCTCTATCTTTTATTCTGTCGAGTTGGTGTGTAACTCGCCGAAAGGCAATTATATCGACGCGGTTCGATTTTACCCTGGACTTTCCTGAAACGGAGAGTATTCGAAAAAAAATACACTCTCGCGCGGAAAAACTGGGTCGTTCGCTCTTTCACGTCGACCTTTCGCGCGAGAACCTTCCGTAATTATGATGGATTTCACACGTGGAAGCCGTCCTGACGCGACGCGCACCTCAAGTTCTTCGCTTTCGGAAACGACCGGATTATATTTTCGACCTTTTTCGCTCCAAGAGGATGACGCCGAATCTTCGCGTAATGCGCTGTTCATTTTTCATCGTTTGGAGGAAAAATTCCGATCGGTGTAGTTCCGCGGGCTTTTGTTCGAGGGGTTGGGGTTGATTCCAAGAGCAGGTTGACTGACTAGAAACATCGATGAAATTATCGCCCCACGCTCCAGTAGTGTTTGTTTGAGCGAGGTGTAGGAAGTTTACTACCGCGCTGAGTGAAACTAATTGCAATTTTCCAGGTTCGAAATAACACTCTTTGTACTACTTTACTCTAATATTATTATTTATAAATGAAATTAAATCCGAATGATCGGCTTCTTACTATACAGAAAAAAAAAGGTTTACTCGATCCAAGTAATTTACGTTCTTTCGAACTTTGCTCTCGAACCAAGGTGAAAATTAGTACTCGATTGGAAAATCCAAAAACTTTTAAATCTTTTGTCTAATAAACTACGAATTTTTCTAAATTCTTGAATTAAAATTGCAGTATACGAAAAATAGTATACTCCTGTCCTTCGAGAAGATTTTGATTTTCCGAACCTATCCCCAACAGTTTCTTAAATCAAGAAAAATTTCCTCTAATCAAATAATCATTTCTTTCTGTATATATTTCTTAAAACGCGTATGATAAATTGTTTATAAATTGATGTATACGATAATATGTTTGTAAAAGTGAGGGCGATGAGGTAAAATATGATATGGAGTTTGGAGTAATGGGAAGTATGGCGTTGTATCTCGTGTGTAATAACTCATTCAATCAGAATGTAGCGGGAGAGGAATGGGTTCGGTGCTTAGAGTGTACCAAATAGGTACGCGAGAAATACGCAAATGGGAAGTTCTGCTACATACGTATCAAGTGTAATTCGGATAATTATGTAAATAGTACGATAAGAATAATCTCGCGAATGAAACTAGTTACTCGAAAAGCCATTATTCAGTCGGGAATAAAATTATTGACGTTCTAATTGACACTGCGCTACGTGTCAACCTGCTCTATCGAGTATTCTTGGTGCAGAAGGCGAGTTTATTCCTTAAATACATTTTTCTATTTTTAGTACACAACACGAAATGTGTAAAGTGATAATCGTTGATCGCTCGTTTACGTCTCGCGCGAGAAACTCAGGGCGCACACATGCAAATAAACGGCGTTTCTCGGCCGAATCGGAACGAGCCAATTACATCGTTGTCAGCGTGAGGGTAAGAAACTCAATTCGTTGAGAAATTGGCAAGCCCCGAGATGTTATTGGCGGCTTGCCACGAATCAAGGGGCTTATCCAGATCGTGCGATCGAACGGAAAATCGAATCCGCCGCGAATTAAAACTGCACCGGATGGGCCGATAAAACTAATTATTACGGGTAAAACTTTTTTATTAGTCGGAAAAAAAGAGGAAGGAATTAAGTGTGTCGGATTTGTAATTATCATCCGTAGCGTCGATCGCGCCAATGGCTCGCATTCTCATATATTTGCGCCTGTCTTCGCAGGAGTGACCATTCTGCTGTCGCTGACAGTATTCCTGAACCTCGTCGCAGAAAGTATGCCGACCACGTCGGACGCTGTGCCTCTAATAGGTACCTATAATTACCAAAACCGTTCGCACCTCTCTTCGCAAGCGTCTTTTTACACTATCTGTTTCTTTGTGTCTGTACATATTAACGCATACATACCAATATAGCGAAATAGCGCAGAGCGCGAATCGAGGCCGTTTCCGATTCTTGGCGTAGCTTCGCTAGGAAAAAAAAAAGAAAATATATGCCCTCGGTTCGCGCTTAGCCTGATGTATATATGAAAACGTTCAAGTCTCGAATTAATATCGCATACACATACGACTTTGCCTGCCTCGCGTCGTTTAGCGAACATAGTGAAAAAAATAGATGAAAAAAACAAAACGAGGGCGAAAAGGAAGAAGAAGCGCGAGTACACGGCGAGTTTCAACGCGGCCTGTACGTTCGCGTGCTCTCGTTTCATTGCTTGTTACGAAATATATATATATATATATATAGTTTATACGTGTAAATTTGCAGAATATAGTTGCCCATCGACAGCAGCAAATCCACAAGCATCCAAATGCGGAGTAACCCTTCGACGAAACTGAACGTCTACCCCCCCATGTATAGTCGCATTAAACGTAGTTCTGTTTCTGTCCATCCGTCATTCCGTACAACAGCAGCAAGAATTATCTCTCAATTCCTGCAAACACCTCGTAAATCGTCTTGATCCCGTTTCACCTCGACTCAACGAGCGATTGTAAAAAACACTCTTTCCCTCCACACCTAACCCCCCTTTTTTCTCTCTTTTTTTTCATAACCCAGCGAGATATATCACCCGATATTCGTTTTTCGGAGATACGATTTTTCAACACGGTAAACACCGTATAAACGGTATTTCCATAGACGAGTGCTGCCTCTGCGTACTACACACGTTTCAAAGGACACCTAATGAAACTTTTTCTCTCCGCACGAAACGTGAAAATGGTCTTCGGGAACAAGAGGAAAAACTCATCGTGAAATTTCGTCCCGAAAGTCCTCGTCCAACTGGATCCACGATGTCGATCCTCCTGGCTTCAAACTGGGTTCTATTTTTAGCCGAAATCGAGTCATTTGTTCTTGGATTTATCGACGTCTTCTCTTTCTTTCTCTCTTTTTCTGTCTCTGTCTCTCTTTCTCTCTCTCTCCCCCTTTCTTCTTCTTCTCTTTCTCGCTCTGTCTCTTTCTCTCTTTCTCTATCTTTCACTGTTGGAGAATTCTCTTTCGAGAAATCGAGCGCCGTGCGTGCGCCTTCTTCCTCCAAAAAATTGATCGGTCTCTACTATTCCGCGTTAATCGCTACTCGAAAAGTTTCGTACAATTGAAACGAATTTAATGGTCCCAGGGGGTGCGAGGCGATAGCCTTCTTACCGAACTATCGTTTTTCCAGCTAGCGCGAACGAGGTAAGTAATCGATTCTTCTCCCTCGTTTGTCGAATGCGCCATTCCATCGTCCAGAGTCACTCGTTTCAGGGGGAATCACGCTCGGACTCTTTCTCTCCCTTTTGGTCCACCGTTTAGTTAGAAAAAAACAAATTCCGAGAGGGAAAGAGAAACGAGAGCAAAAATACGTCGGGGCTGACAACGCGGTAGGCGAGGAGCGCGCGTGTATCGTCGGCCTTGAAAGAACGGAAACACGCAGGCGATGTTAACCGATGGCAAATATCGAGAGTCGACGATAGTCGCGCGAGCACGAGGGCTCGTGTTCGAGCGCATCGGTAGCGCCGTTCTCGCAAATCCACTCTGCCTAAAAGCTGTCAGGCGTAGCGCGCGAGCGTGCGACGCAATAAAATTTGTCGTCCCATCGGACAAACCCCACGCTGCGCGGTGTACCGGGTATCCCCCTCTCGCTCTCTCTCTCGCGCGCGTTATATATACGCGCGAATTCGCATTCGACACGCACCGACACCGATCAATCCGACCCGTTTCTCACTTATAATTACATGCCTGTAATCTCATTCGCTCTCCACTCTCTTTCCGATAAAGTGGCGAACACAATTTGTGTATTCTCGTTGCGAGATGGGTTCTCGTCGAGTTTTTTTCCAGTTTTTTCTTTTTATTTGTCACAAATTTGTACCAGCGCGCTTAAAACGACAGAAATCAATGTTTTCATAAGATTTAAAAAAAAACAATTACTTGGTGATGTTTCATACTGAGAACGGTGCCTCCGTGGCTGGGATTGTTTCAGGCGTGACCATCTTACTATCGCTGACGGTGTTCCTGAATCTCGTAGCCGAGACCCTGCCACAGGTCTCCGACGCAATACCTCTGTTAGGTACAAACTCGATTTTGATCACTCAATACATACACGATCATATCCGCGACACGGACTTCGTTCGGCAATCGTTCACATGAGATGTATTGCCGATCGAACGGATCATATTTTTTTTTTTTTTCAAAAACGAGTAGGCCGAAACGGAGACTCGTACGACGATAACGAATTTTGCCGAGTTCTTCCGACTCGATCCTTACCATCCATCCTCGGACGGGTCTCGCGTTTCGATCGAATCGATAAATATGTGTCGAGTATATTTGTCGTGAACGGGGTGCGTGCATGAATGCGTGGCTGTCCGACATCAACAGGAATTTCAGAGGGATTGGCAATTGCCGGGTTTCATCTTCTCACCTATATATTTCTCCGCTGCTGCTATACGCCCAGGCTCATTTCCTACTTTTTTCCTACTCTCTCTCGTCTCTTTCTCTTTCTCTTTCTATCTCTCGAGTAGACTAACAAAGCTAACCGCTATTCGGCCTGTCGTTCGTTTCCACCCTCGAAGAGCGCTCGACCTGAATTTCGATGCTTCTTGTATTTGTATATTATATGTGTGAAACGACGATAATAACGACGTTACACGCGTGTGTCGGATGCACTCGGCAACGAAACGAGTCGAGGATACCGCGAAGACGGGTCCGATCAATTAGGCTTTTTGTAAATTGATTTTGTAATGGATTTCGGGGGGGAGATGGAAAACCGCCATCACTTCCAGATGCATCGCGCTCTCGCGCGAACTCGCTCGTTTAACCGGAACCTAATTGAATTCGTGATTAAATTTGCTTTCGCGAGCAAACTTTTTGAGCTGTAGTTGTATCATCGAATTACGTATTTCTTTATTTGAATATAAAAAATACGATTAAAAAGAGTACAACACACGCAAGGTCGAACGTTTTTTCTGGCGTCTTCCGCGGTTTTCCGCGACAAAGAGAAACATACGCTCTTCTATTCCACGCTATCTATCTTTCTCCGTTTTTCTTTCTCTCCCTCCATAAATATATATATATATATATATACCGCTATAATAATATATATATATATATATATTATTTATATGTATATACATGTATATGCACATACATATATATATGTATATATATATATATATACTAGTAACGCCTCGGCTGCCGCTTTGCTGTCGCTTTTCAAGCCTATATCGATTTGCGAGTGTATATTGTCTTTATTATTTCCGCACACATTTCACACCTCACAACACACACAGACGTATACACTTATTCCATTTGTACGCTTTCGTATTTCGTATTTTTATATCATAGCAGACACAATTATGCGCTCTGCACATATCTATTTGATAATTACAATGTTTAAACAAGAATTGTAGGACAACAGTTGTACATGAATAATATAATTGCTTCTCGAATCAAAGAATACGTTCGTCGTAAGAGTTCGTACATTTTCATTCTCGAATTTGACCCGTTTTTAGTAGCAATTTTCGCAAATATCATGAAACAACCAATTTTTAATTTATAAATTCAGCTGGATGTTTTATCCAAGCGTAAACTCCCAATTGATATCTACTTTGGCCATTTTATTAGAACTTTAATAATTTCGCAAATACAACAAAAAATCTAGTTTTACGTCAATTCATGGTCACTTTCTATCCCAAAAACTCATCTTCGATTAATTTCGAATTTACAATCGATTCGGAAAATCGTGAAAAATTAAGACGAGAGGACTCAACGAGTAGTAGAGTGGAAGATAACAACTAGCGGTAAGTAAAACTTGTATACAAGGTATCGACTTCATCCAAGATCGAGATCTGTCCGGGCCTTTAATTTTTTTTCGGTGAATATTCGGTCTCCATTAATACGAGGAAGAAAATATTTGATTATCGCGATACGCAAACACGGCTAGGTCCTCTGCACCCTTACTCGACATTCTCATTAGCTAATGCCCGTGCCTTGAAAATTTATTTGTCCGGCCTCTCGCCGTGACAGGGTAAGCACCCGCGAACGCGAGTCACTATACCAACGGGCTGTCTCGAAATACAAACGATTCCGTCCAATTATCCCAAAAGTGCTTCGCGCGAGTATATATATATATATTGTATAAGCTCCGTCCCATTTACTCCGGACGGTGCACTTGAGCCTTTGACGTCGGTCATACTTCGTGCGTGTCGCGCAACCGAAACGATACGCCTATACGGCGTGTAAGACCCCCGACCAAAACGAATTTGTCAATTTTCGGAAGATTCATCTGACAGGGATAAACATTCTTGACATGTAAACGAAAACGACATGTTCACATTTTTACACTCTTTTTTTATTTTCATCTGCATGACCATGATATTTCATCGCCAGGGCGTCTATTCTTATTTGCAGTTGTGAAATTCAACGAGGTATAACGTACCTCTCGATTTTTAAATTCTTCTTCGGTTTTCCTGTCTCTCTCTTTCTCTCGCTGCTCTCTTTCTCTCTGTATTTTATATTTCTGTCGATCCTCGTACACTTTCGTTTTTGCTGGCTCGTTGAGTTTTTTTTTCTAAAAGTGCTTGTAATTACTCACAGACATTGCCTGTAACGCAACACACTTACACACACACACACACACACACACACACACACACACTTACACATACATACACACACTATCTATCTCTCTATCTCTCTCTATCTATCTATCGATCTCTCTCTCTCTCTCTCTCTCTCTCTCTCTCTGCTTCACACATGTACGTTACGTATATATTACACGTGTAATGTCTGTTGATTGGTGTTGGTATGTATCATACGTGCGATATATTACACTGAAGATCGTATCCGCGTTTTCTCAATATATTTTCGTATATATATATATCTATATATACGTTGTTATATATTATACATAGTCGTGATAATTAATATATAGTCTTGTGCACGGATATTCGATTAATTTAATCAGAAGCGTGTCGTATTATATATCTCGTTGCACCGTGATCGTTCACGCGAGTAGCTCACGGATCGAGATCGTCCACACCTTGTCTTGTATTCGTGCTTTATCAATTTTACAGGAGGTAACAAAATCGCCAGTCGCGAAAAATAAGAAAAATAAAGATACCATCAGCGACGTTGACGGAGGTAAGACAAAACTGCGTTCGGAAAGATCGAGAACAATGTTTCGCGACCGGAATTTTGCGGAATCGACGAGCCCGACGATAATTCGATTCCCGAGAAAAAATTTCGTGGTAAATTCGAAAGGTGAGTAGGGGTAGGTAGCGAAAATTCAATTCAAGGCGAGTTAACGCGAACCCGCGTTCGACTCTCCAAGTTCGGAGCAAAGTTTGCTCGGGAACGAGGATCCTTTTGATAGTGGAAATCGCTCGCGACGCGGACGGTCTCGCTGGTGCGTTGACCGGCTCTAGCGTGGCCACTCGCATCCTCGAAATTCGTCACGGTCCAATTATCCATCGGGATTGCCAAACCTACCGCGTTTCTCTCTCGCCCGCCAATTTTCTCTCGTTCTCTTTTGTCTTTCATACCGCCATCTCTCTTTCTCTCTCTCTCTCTCTCTCTTTCTCTCTCTCGGTCTCTCTCTCTCGGTCTCTCTCTTTCTTTCACGAGAAAGAGAGAGAGTACGTGATTATTTTTCGAAGGTGTGTGCGTGCGAGTACCGATGTTCCAGGTGTCACGATCCTGTTATCACAGACGGTGTTTTCTCTACTGGTGGCCCACGTATTGACGCGAACCTCGGAAGCGGTGCCACTTATAGGTACCAAAATCATCATATCACTTCTCTATCGATCGGAACTCTATCTTGGCGAGTTTTTTTCTATGAAAGATAAATAATCACAATTGGAAATGGAAAAGGAAAAAATTCTCCAAACGTAGACACGAAAATAACGAAATTAAAAGAAAAGCACAAAAAAAGAAACAGCTATCCGCGCTTCTTGTTGCATTATGTGAAAACGAATCGAACGGAACAAGAAGCGCCGCTCTATCGTTCATGGTTGGATGAGTGTTCGGAGTGATTGTGGGAGAAAGAGAGAGAGGAAGCACCCTACATTACAGGCAATGTCTACCGAATGCAATCACTGCGCATTTCACGTTATTTCGAGTGAAATCGATACGTACATATGTTCTATCATCAGGTAAGGAAATGCGATTTTCGATAACGGTTCTCTCTCTCTCTGACAAAAATGAATTAAATATCATCGATCGAGTTCGTACTCAAAAATAACGTTGTCTCTTCCTCGTGTATCGCAGATGGTCGAGTACTTGCACCGTTTTAGCCGAAATTCCTCTTTGCCTTTCTCACGACTCGTTTCGCCAATCTCTCTCTCATCACATGTAATTCATAAGCGGACGAATTCGCGACAAACGACAAAATATAGCGAGAGAGTAAAGAGATCGCTCGGGGAAACGAGATGAAAGATCGGATCGCGGGAAAAGCCGTAAGCGCTGTAATTGAAATGCCAGCTCTACCTTCTCATTCCGCCCAGCCGATATGCCCAAATTGGATTTGTCAGTCTCTACCGTCCGTTCGAGTAAACCCGCCGCGATTTTTCTCTCATTTTTCGTCACGAGAAACGAGCGCTCTCTTTACCCGTCACTCGTAATGATTTCGCCACGGTCGATCTCGATCCACGAACGCTACGCATTTATCACGATATTTCAGATACTGTATACGATACAACAACACACAAACACACACACACACACACACCTACATACACAGACGCATACATAACTCTGTATCTGTTTCGCTTATAACGAAGCTTGCATCGGCATCACTATCGCAAACATTCTAGCTATAATTCTGTACTCGTTCTACTTAAAATCGTTGCCTCTTTATCGAGTAACTCGTACCGTTCTACTTTTCTCTCCCTCGCATTTCTACCCCTCAGACTTCTTATCCATTCTTTTCTCTCGCATTCGCACAATTGAGAAAACAGTAGTTACGCTTTTTCTTCTCTTCCGCTATCGATCTCTCACTCTCTTCGATGCGTTACGCACCCGTAAACTACCCTAGCAGCGGGTAGTCAGTATATACATATATACCTCCTTGAATCGTCAAGCATCCGTTTTTTCGAGTCGTAGATCACTGTCCGCTTGTTTCGCCGATTCTCCTCCCGAGACCGATCGTCGAACTTGTTCTCCGTCTCTCTTGTTTTGTCGAACGAGCTGCTAAGAATAAAAAACGTAACACCTCCAACCCTGTATTTTATTGTTCTATAGTATTTACCATCACGGCTTCACTCGCAAAGTGGCACCGCTCGTTCTATTGGAATGTAGTATCTCAGACGTATACCTATATTATATTATTTTTATGCTACGCTAGTTTCAACAAGTATATACATATTGAGCTGTACCGATGGAGCACCTTTTTCTCTTGTCTATCTATTATTCCTACCTATAATACCTACCCGAGTCAAAAAATATTTACGATTTTCAAAAAATAGGTACTTTATATACTCCTTCATTGTCTAATTTTAGTCACGATTTTCACAAATACCACAAAAAAATTATTTTCATATTTTTAAATACAGCTGGACGTTTTTTCAAGCATAAAACCAACGATTGGTATTTTTATCTCTATTCTCTTGATATATGGATAAGAATCAGGTTCATCCCGAGTCAAAAACTTTGTTCGATTCTCAAAAAATTGGTATTTTATACATACACTGAATCTAAAAATTTGTCGAAGCTACTTAATATTTAGTTGAACATATAGAAATAAATATTTTCTACGGTAAAGTGAACAATCATTTAGAATACAATTGATTTTTTCAATACGGAAAATAATTTTGTCCAGTGATTGGAATATTTATTTCAACATATGCAAATAAATACTGTGTGCATCCATCAAATTTTAATTTTCAGTGTACTCGGTCGGTTTTTAGTCGCGATTTTTAAAAATTAACTAATTTTGATATTTATACAACAATTCGAGTATAAACGCTAAACGATACGACTAAAAAACCTATCAAGTTTTTCGACTTGGGGTACTCGCGTATGAATAATACGTACGCGAGGAAATTTCGACGTAAGGAAGCGCCCTCGTTTCAACGACGTCGAGAATTCGACGCTCGAGTGAGGAATAGAATAAAAAAAAAAAGAAACATTTAATTTCAAATCGATAACCGGTATTTATTCGCTATGTAGAAGCCGCGGGGGGAGCGTACAGTATGTATAGAGCTTGCGAACACACCGTGTGTATTATATATAAACATTCGCGCACACCCACCACCCACTCTCGCGCTGGGCAAACAGAATTGAACTCGGTCGTGATTTTTGCGTGAAGAACCATCGCTTTTTCGATACCATTCGCGCATCGATGCATAATTAAACGTCAATGACTATACGCACGCCGATACATTGTCACGAGTTTTGAGCACTCAATTTATCTCGCGATACGAACACGATGTTGAAATAATATTCTCGTCGAGTGCGTTGTTTGTCGTCGAGAATTTCAAGCTGTCCAACTCTCGTCGAGTGAGAAACTCCAACGGTAAAAAAGGTTTACTCGATTCAAGTAATTTGCGTTCGTTTGAACTTCAGTCTTGAACCAAGGTGCAAATTAGTATGTTTGGTTCAAAAATAAAATACTTTGGATCTGAAATTTAATTACGCCGTTGAAAAAATAATTGTTTAAATTCAAAAGTATGCCTTTCTTTGCTCAATTCCATTTGAAAATTCATTCGAGAAAATTTCGATTGCCGAAACTATTATTGAAAGTTTCGTTGGTCAAGAAAAATGATCTCGAATCAAATAATCGTCTTCTCTGTGCATTCGCTATCGGGACTAAAGGACCTGCGGATGTTGATCCTTTATCATGTCGCGCCTACACGCGACACTTTATTTTTCAATCCCCACCAACCTTACATTCTATCTCGCATTCGAACACGAACGAATTGGAAAAACTCGCGGTCACTGATTTTCATTCCAAGTTTTATCCTCGAGCGGTTACCGCGCCTTTACATCAAAGAGGTGCCGAGTATTCCCCTTGGCGGGAAACGCTAAAACGGATTTACCGGACGAAACTTTTCAACTTGACTGGGAGGGGTTTTCTTTTTTATTTTCCGTTTTCTTTTTTTTTAAACAAAGAGTAGTACGCTCTCGCACAACGGAGAGAAAGAAAAAAAATTGGAAGTAAAGCTGCGAAAGAGGGAAAAGTTTGGAGAGTTTTCTTTCGAGGCTCTTCCCTCGTCGTACACGCGATTCGCGCGAAAATCGCAATTTCGTGCGAGATCGATTCGTCATAACGCGGGAGAGCTCGTATGAACCCGGAGTCCCCCGGGATTCGCGATGACGCGCGTTAGGGATATTCGAAACATTGTTCTCTCGATCGCGCTAATCTCGATAGGGGACACCTTTCGTTACCCCTCCTCGCCTGGAAAATAAATCCCTTGCGCACGCAAAACGAAAAGTTTTACGAGACGTTCGTAAAAGGGATTTAACGGTGCCGAGAGACGAGCCTTAGTGTGGTATAGGTTTACAAAATAACCCGGAAGAACGAGAGAAGAGGCGAGAGCGAGAGAGAAAAGTGAAATGTGTACATTCACGAAACGTTCTCAATGAAATATATTTTACGATCCTGTCTTGCCGCTTCTCTTTATAACCCTTTTGCACGTGTAAAGAGAATGGAGAAAAAATTTTGCCCCCCCCCCCCCTCTCTCTCGCTCGCTCGTCTCTCCGCTCGATAACGATTACGAAATGAAGCCAAAGTAGCTTTGTTGAAAAGAGAGAAATAATATGGAACGGTGTTTTAGATCTAGAGCTATACTGCGAACCGATTTAATCGTGAGAAGTGACAAACTCGACGGATTTATTTCCGTAAAAATGTTCTTATTGTAGGTTTTAGCGTAAGACTTGTCCGTAGCGTAGAATCTCTTCTAAGTGCATCTTGCATAAAGATCGTAGCCCTAGAGATTTTATGTATTGCGCATCCCCGATAGCGTCGTCTGCATGCTAAGTATAACCGATGTTTGCTCGTGCATCCAATTACTTATTTTTTTGTCGTCGTTAGATAAAATCGCTGTCCAAGACTTTTCTATTCGTTGTAATTGATGTGTTGAAGGCATTTTAACGCAAGTAAGTACGCTTATCTCGACGTATTTTTATATACGTATACTGCTGATAACTGCGAGTATTTCTGCGCGACTACTTCACCTTCCTATTCACTCTTCGCTTGTCTTTTGTGCGTCTGCCTTCTTCGTCTCTTTTTCTATCTTCTTATACGTGCATCGAGCGTGGATATCGAGCAACTTACGGAGTGCCTGTGGAAGAGTGATTTATGAAGCGTGTCGTACTCGGACGCGGTGTAACAGCCCACGAGTAGCGAATTAAAGATCCGCGGGCCGATCTCTGATTCGCGATCGAGCGGCCCCGAGCGGGCTCGCCTCGATCCGAGTGGGTCCCTCGCCTTTCCGTGACTAATCGCTGTCTTCTGTGTTTTCTGTCTTCGGGCAATTTTCGGCTATTCGCCTCGATTCAGGATCGTACTTCAACTGCATCATGTTCATGGTGGCGAGTAGCGTAGTCCTGACCGTAGTGGTGCTCAATTACCATCACAGAACGCCCGATAGATACGTAATGCCGCAATGGGTAAGGAGAAAGAAAAGAAGGGAAAAGGCTCGATTACTTATCGATCGCGCCCGCAGGTCAGGACGATATTCCTTCAATGGCTGCCGTGTTTGCTGAGGATGAACCGTCCCGGCAAGAAAATCACCAAGAAGACCATCCTCATGAGCAATCGAATGAAGGAGCTCGAGCTACAGGAGAGGAGTAGTAAAAGTTTGCTGGCGAACGTATTGGACATCGACGATGACTTTCGTCACGGTAACAGTGCCGCAAATCCTGCTTCTGGTTATATAAGGTACCGCCTTTGGCTCTATACGAGGTGTTTCGAAAATAGAGCAGTCCTTGAAGGAGCGATTCCGAAATTCTCAACACGTCCTTTCCATCTTTTTTAAAACTATGTTTGAAAATAAAATTTCCAAGTATTCAAAAAATACTCTTATAAAATACATATAAAACAATCGTTTTGTTCAGAATTTCAAAATATTCTGAAAGAGCTGCTCTGTTTTGAGACACCCTGTGTTGTCGGATGCTATCACGACTCGCTCGTGGTGGTCTTTTATTTTTTGCTTGCAGCAGGTCAGTCTACGGTACGCCACTTACGGGGAGACCGTCGACGGTCGAGGAAACATCGGCATCCTTGCCACTGAGCGGCATGCAGAGGGAACTTCGTACGATACTTAAGGAACTTCAGTTCATCACGAATCGTATGAAAAAGACGGACGACGATGGCGAAATCATCAGCGACTGGAAATTCGCGGCGATGGTGGTCGATAGGTAAATCCAATCTTTTTTTCCTCTTGGAGAGTCTACGAAAAAAAACAAGCCAAGTAATAAACAATTCTGTAATACGTTGATTAAGAAAATATTACATACCCTGAATCTTGGCATGGAAATATCGCAGACTCGCATCTCCCTTTGAATCGCACAAAGAGAATCTATAACAAAGAATGAAATTTTCAGGCTCTGTTTATTCGTATTTACGTTATTCACCGTACTGGCCACGGTGGTTATACTGCTACGAGCGCCTCACATAATCGTCCAGTAACAGACTGCCTCGATCGAATTGCCGCTACGCGTTAAACTAAAGCCTTCGAAAATCCGGTGAGTTTGGACCTCTGCAGTTCTTCTCTCCTCGGGGTTATCCCGTCGGACTCTATCACGATCTCGGCTTTTTCCGCAGGAACTCGGTCTCACGTTCGCGATCCGAGAGTGCAGAAAGAACGAGCGCGAGGAGTGTGAGCCGCGAGCCTTCCGCCACCTGCCCAATATCTCTAGCCAATAAATAACGACGGACTTTGTTTTCATCTTTCGGAATCATGTTGTGTGAAATATAAAGAAAATATATGGTGTATGTATAACGAGAGAATCGGAAGAGCGAATGGAAAAGACAGTGTCCGATCATGTTGCGCTGCGACTATAACGAGAGCCCAACTCATTTCCATCGGTCGCTTAACTACTACGAGGACCACATTAAATCCCATGACCGCGTGTAATTGGAGGTTACGTCGCGACAGTCGACGCGTGCTCTCTAAGAGCCTTAATCGTTAAGGATGATGCGTTTTTACATGGATCACGAGTTTTCTCTCATTTTTTTTCTTTTTTTACTCGAATATGGAAGAAATTTAAGGAGACGTAAGAACAACAAGAACAACAATAATAATAATAATTATTATAAATAGCAAATGAAAATAAAAATAATAATAACGATAGAAACAATAATTATAATAATATTAGTAATAACAATAATAATAACAATATTAATAATAATTAATAATAATAATAGTAATAATATTAATAATAACGACGTTGATGATATGGTGACGACGATGACGATTAAGATGATGATACTCAATTCCCGTCGAATTATCAACCGATCGATCGACTTTGACGAATCAATCGATTGTAAAGTATTCGAGAGCTCCCGATCAAGAATAAATACCATATTGTAACAAGCCGATAATCAAAATTCGCGATGCAAACGACCCTCGAATAAGCACCGCCGTGGTCTTTCAATAATTGTAATATTTCATAAAAGTCGTGAAGTAAAGAAACAAAAAAAAAAAAAATAAAAGACAAAGCGATTCCATAGTGATATTACGTAAAGATCGGGATCGCTGAACGCGCGGTAACCACAGCCGATTTTTATTCAGCACCACATAACGAAGGTTCTTTATCGTAAAACTAACACGGTCTTTGAACATAACTGCCAAAATAAATAATTAAAAGATAAAGACGAGCGGAAGAGCAGGACGATACAAGATGAATAATTCGAATCAGGGGAGTCCAATGATTTTTTTTTACCGATTAAACGAAACGACGAGAACAAGTTCGATAACGGGCTTGACGAGAAATACGAGGAGAATCGTTGGAAAGTTGTAATCGTCGTATCGCTCTCGTCGTTACGCGTATTCGTCTGTATGATGAAAAATAGGGAAATGAAATTCGCGCGAAGGGACAATTAAACCGACGACAATCTCGAGGCTGGTTCGGCATTCGTCCAAGCTTAGGAGGTTGACCCTCGTATAAAAAAATTATAGTCAAACGAGAGAGAGAGAGAGAGAGAGAGAGAGAGAGAGAGAGAGAGAGACGAAGGCAAACGGTATCACACAAATACGGACAAAACTGCCAAGTTGGACTCTCCTGGTTCCCCTTAAAGGTTAATTGTAAGATAGCGACAGATCATCTAGAAAATAACGTAATCGAGATAGTCGCGTTCATTGATCGAGCTAACGAGCCAAATGAGAATTAATTTTTGCTCATTGTATCGAGGACTCGGAACGACTGTACCTCGCGAACGTTCGGAGACACGTATAAGATTGTTCGTGACGAGAACTAGCGAGCGTGGAAAATGAAACGCGAAAACGAGAATAATTTCGTATGGAACGTCGTCGCAGCGAAATTGGAGCAAGCGCGGTGCTTATACGTGAATCCTGGCGTCAAAGTAATTCTCATCAATTCCTGAGAATTCTAATATAGCGCGGGCGTTCTTCTCGTGCTACTACCTCACTCTGAGCCGCGATTGTTACGTGCCTATTAATTAGCCAAAATTCGTTGGATCGTTACTTTTGAAAGGGTGATTAAATCGCACCGAGTCAATAACACCGAACACTACCGTTGTTACGTCACGGTGCATTACATTCGTTCTCTGCATTCTATCGTAGGACGCGCGCATACACGATCGGCCTGTCACAATTTTTCGAGGGTGTATGGACAAGTACAGTCGTTCGAGTTTTTACGCTGGTGATTGCACAATTTCAATAAACGAAACATAAATATCTCTTCATCTTCATTCCTTCTTTACTCCCTCCCGACTCAACGATGCAAGTCGAAGCAATCTCATCGTTAAAACGACGCAGAACATAATCACAAATGAATCGTTACAAAGTGTTCTCGTGACGGAAACAAAAAAATATTCAAATAATTATGTAAATATAAAATGGTTGCGCGACACGGGACTCAAAACATCATAGGATTTAGTATTATACTTTCTGAAGGAAACGAGAAATGAAAAAAAGAGTTAATCATAAGGTTATATATAAAATACGATATCGTCGGATTGAACGCGTGGTTTGAGAATTTCGGAGTGAGACGATCGCGGTACCTCAGTGGACTTAATCGAATTTTTGACGAACGGGACTCGCATGTACCCGCGCTCGTAATCAGCAAACACGCCATTATCGTCGTCGTGCTATTGTGCCGAATATTTCACGTTATGCCCATATATCAATTATATCATCGACAATCATACGTTCCGGAATTAGAAAGAAACGAGCGGGAATCGCGGTATCATCGAGTGCCAATCGTAAACGAAACGCGAAGGAAGATGAAAGAAATGCCGACGAGCAATTTTCTAAATTAACGCGCGTTCCGCGTTTAAAATGACTAGACGACGTAGGCAAACCACATCGACGTATAACACCGGTTAGAGTAAAACGCCCTTTCTTTCGTTACGTTTTCTTTCTAGGCGATAGATTAAAAATTGAAATATATACGCAAAGAAAAAAATATAGTAGGGATCGAAATTTCGAGTTGAAAAATAAAAAAAATATCTTGGTTATATAACTAAACAAGAATATCTTCTATGAATCGAAGTAATGAAGATAAGTAAACACAATATAAATATATTCTCATTAGCACGATCGATGGTTTTATATATAATTATATTATCTACGTGAAAAAAAAATGAAAAAGAATGCTCTGTTGGAGAAAAAAAATGCTCATTGAACGAATCTAGGTAATAAATTGATGAAAATTTTACAAAATATTTATGTAAAGGGAAGAAAATAAATATCCTATAAATAAGTTTTAAAGAGAATGAAAAAAAGTATGAGTCATACCGAAGAAAATGATGAAATTATAACTTCCGCGTAAAATGAAGTGGAAAGCGGATCGAAAAAAAAATAATAATAAAAAACTCGATGTGCGGTAATCGTTGCGTTAGTGTTAAATTATTATTGTTTTTGCTGATGATGTCATCGTTAATACTATTAACATAAAATACTACTGTCGCTATGACTATTACTATAAATACTACGACTACTATCGCTATAACTTACTGTAATGCAACTATACCACTATCGTTAAAATCACCATTACTAATTATTAATATTCTATATTACTACCGCTATCGCTTCTAAACTACTATCATTATGTTCATTGTTATCATTATCGCTATAAAATGCTACTAAATAATACAGGGGTTAAAAGTATATTACGAATTGATAAACGTGTGAAAGGTGTATCGCGACAAGAGTGAAAGGGAAAAATGTGTGATAATATGTTCTAGCAATAAATTACTTATTTTCCATGATTAACTTTTTCGTGAAACAACGTAGGCGAACTTGCCCCATACGACATATCCTGACGCGCGGTCGACAGGCAAACGAACGACTTCGTGAGTCAACTGAAAGCAAAACAAATGTCGCACAAAGTTTGAACAAATTTTTGCCACCGAGTTTTTCATAACCAGAGCGTATTCTATTTTTCTCGAGAGTTTCTTCATTAAGTCACATCTCGCGCATAAATAACGTCTCAGAGTATTTCTGTATTCGTGTACATTAATGTTCGATTAATTCAATTTGAATTGAGAACAGAAAAATTGACAAAACTCAACCGAATTCTCTCCCCTACCCCTCTCTTTCTCTCCCTCTCTCTATCTCTCTCTATCTTCGTATTTCTCCAAACTTGTATTCTCTCTCCAAATTACTTCGCAACGATATATGTATATATATTTGAATATACATATATATTTTGTGAGAAAATGTAAAAAGACGATTAATTTTGAAATTGAACATAAAAACGCAACGCATGCTCACACAATGAATTTTTAGCGGGGGGAAACCGTAAAAAATCAAATAGATGAAAAATAAATAATAAAGTGAAGAATGAATAAATATGAATTTTTCGCACAACGACGGACACTTATTACGATCGCACGTGTTACGTACGTATACCTTCTCGAATTTTCCATTTGCACGCATCTCTTTCCAATAGGATGACTAGATTTCGTAAACTCTCGGGTCCGAAATTTTGAAAATAATAATCAATATAGATAAATAAATAGATCACTAACAAAGAATGAAAATGAAATCGATGACGTTATCGCGAATCGCCATATTAGGTAAATAATGGTTACTATATTTACGAAAATCGAATTCACGATAATCGATTTTATTACACTTATACGAGTGAAAAATGATGGAGAATAAAATTTTTTGAAAATTTGTTACTACGTCAAGTGGACCACTGAAGGATTTTAAAATCAGACCACTATTACTATTTAAGGACAGTGTTATATTCATACTCGCGCTTTACCGCAATTTGCGATAACATCATCGATTGTGAAATTTGACGCGTTCGATAATCACTAATGCAGATATCGAATATCGAGCTTTAAAAAACATCAACCTCACAAAAGAACTGATTCACGAACACGTCAAATACCATCCGACATGTAATATCGTCAATAAAAAAAAAAAAGAAATATTAAAAAGCTCATTTTCCCTCTCCACGCCGAGAGGATAACCGAGTGAATTGAAACATGAATAATATTGCGTAAATGTAAATAACTTCTGTGATAAGAATCGATTGATAATTAATTACAATTGCCGAATGCGAAACCCCTCGAAATAAGCGCAAAGGGAAATGAAGATCAATTGTATGCGTTTAGCGTCGAATGCACGATTTTTGCGAACCCTATCCGCGAAGGGTGTTTTTAATTGTCATCCGATTATCAGGCCTAATTCAAACTCGACATGAAACAAAAATTTCGTCGCTTTGATTTTAATTGCGAATCATTATTATTGAAATAGAATTACCCTTGTTTGCAATGGAGCAGGATGGGGCCAAAAAAGAAGACGCGCCGTCGCAAACGGGAATGTCATACATTTCTTAGAACTAATCATCTATGTCCAATCGTCGACCGTACCTGTAACGAGAATACGAATTTATCACAATTTGTTCGAAGATCATAAATTACATCGCGACATTACGATCTCACAAAGTTTAAATTTAACGCGTTTTATACGTTAAAAACGTACAACCTTAATATTTATCGCGTTCATTACTCATCTTGTAAAATCACTTACGAATTGTTTCATCAAAATTCTTGTTCGCGTTCATCTTTCGTTGTTTATCAGCCGCGATCAATCCACAATGAGCTACATGTTCGGAGTAACAGTAAAAATTGACGGCAAGCGACGCTAATCGTGATGAATGAATTTTCACAATGTTCACAAAATGATTGTTAATTTTTAAGCGATTTTAATTTGATGAAATGCGAGAATATAATTATAATGCATTGTGCATTTTATTAATGTACACTCGTGCATAGTTTGAACATACAAATATAAATATAAATATGAATATATATGTATATATATATATATTGTATTTATAAATATGTATACATATATACATATATGATAAATTACGATTAGATGACGGGGTAACATAAATTATGTATACATGCTAAAAACGTACGTATAAATAGTAAAAACAAACATTGTAACATAAAGCAAATCTGCTTAAATGAAATGCTATATAAATGAATTAAACGTTAAACTAATCCATAGTGCGAGCTGTTAATAAATTGTAATAATAATTGAATTCATTATGAACTAAATACAAAGGAATTGAATTAGGTTAAAGCAGCAATTAGTTTTTGTTCCTATATTTCATAATTCGAAATGAAATATTCTTATTTCTTATTCTATTCCTTGATGAATTAAATTTCGATAATTTATATGATCGACCATGGTTAATAATTTTATATCTCGCTATTATACGAATTTAGAATTGAAAACTACTCCCGTTAATCTTCATCTTGAATAACTTTGCGGTGTAATGCGAAGCAAAGCAAACGCAAATACCATTTATAATTCAAGTCCCGCAAACAGTATAGATCTTTGATTCAACACGAGACGACGGTAACATTAATTTAATTGAATGGGAAAATTTGCGGAGTTATTTTTCTTTCTTTTTGAAAAATCGCTCAGTTCCGTCATGAAGTCTCTCGTACAAAACATAACATACCATCTCTGTGCGTCTTTCAGTTTTCGCTTTTTATCTCCTTTGGAATATCATCCCTTTGTTGAATTATCATTTGACAATTTATATAGGTAATGTAATTAAACTTTATTAATTAAACGATTTGAGATGAAAATTGGAACATTTCTCTTCCTTTGACCATGCAGAACTTTGATCGACCGCAAATAAAAAAAAACATAAAATACTTAAACACCAACTATTGATAATGTTTCTTGAATTTAATTAATAATCGAGAGAGAAAATTACTGTGACTGAAAAAAGATTATTAGAGCACCAATAATGTGAACAATTATTGATATTATTGAACAATATTAGGAGAAACTCTTTTTATAACTCGCATCTTAATGAAATAAATTTGAATTTGTAGGTGGCAGCAGTCGGCTATTCTAGACGGTCGGTTAAGCTTTTTCTTCGGTCGGCGGGTAAACAACGTTTCATGAAATTCAACCTTTTATCTTAACGAGAAAACTCGACGAGCCCGCAGGTTGACGGCGTCGCTTACAGATGGCTGTACCGCCATTTGCATTCAAGAGGCGTCGAAGTGTCGGGAGTGTGATTAATTGATCACACGCGCTCTCTTTGTCAATGACGAAACAATGCTCTCGAATTCGAGTTAGGTACCAGCCGTGTGGGTGACTCCCGATAATACGTTTCGCAAAAAACAGTTAACAAAGTTACCCAACAAAGTTTTTCAAAACGAAATTAAGTTATCGACCTACTAACCGAAAACGCACCAAGCTCCATCTTTCGATCTTTTCTTATCATCATCTTAAAAAAAAAACTGATTTTCAGAAAAATTATTCCATATGTAACTCGGAAGAAATGAACGGTGGCTGGAATTAATTCGCGATAAGCTAATGGACTATCGAAAAAGCCCGATTTCACCGATAAATTAATGGGAACGGATCATTAAGTTATCATTTGATGCGTTTGATGAATTAATAAACTTCCTCTGATACTGACACAGTGACACAGCTCGGGCAGCTCGAGCCGAGCGATTTGCGGTGACACGCATAAGAACCAGAAATAGTCGTTTTCAAACTCGATTCAATTCCTCGAATGAAATCGGGCTCGTGTTACATTTGCACCTTGCATACGGTTCACCGGTCCTACTGTATGCGCTTATTTTCTTTTTGTTTTCCTCGATCAATGCACCCCATAACAATTCACAATGGAACGTAAATACGAGATCCGTATTGGCTTTAAACGTCTCTCGACCTTCCCTATCATTATTTATTTCGACGATGCGCCGATACGTGACACATATCCATTATTATTAAACGCGTTACCCGTTTAACGAAGGACGAGCGGCGTATAGAAACGATTCCACCGATACGCGTATCGTTTCATAACGGCGAACTAGGTATTATTAAAATTCATGCACTCTCCGGTACTCTCACGAGGCTCGCAGCGTCGACGATAAAAAACACGAAGATGCGAGGAAGACACCCCGACGAGGTGGTAAACAATCGATACCTCTGTACACGTAAAAGCTAATTAATAGTTCTTTCCCTCTTTTTTTCACGCTCGCGCTCTTACCAAAGCGGAAGCACGATAATCGGATTACATGAGCCGCGTACGCGCTCACACGTACAACGGATTCGAGACGTCGAAGTTTTGAGTGATGTAAGTCGAGGTTGAGTCGCCTCGGTTTCCCGAGGATGGGGGGGATAAAAGTTCTCTCGCTCAATTCTACGCATCCCTAGGCCAGAGTTGAAAATTTTATACGTTATACGGTATTTTTAAATGCACCTGGCGGTTTATTCGAGCTTAAAAATTCTAATCAGTATCTATATCAGTATCGGTGTTCTCTCAGTATGCTGATAAGAATGATCAGGTTCATCCAAAACGAAAATTCCCAATTTTTCTCGAATTATTTTTAAAACTCGTTCTTTTCTCGAGAAATTGGTATTTTGTACTCGTATTTAATAGATTCTTACATAAGTCGCTTCGCAAATACGAGAAATAATCAATTTCCACACTCATAAATGCAAAATACTAGTACAAACACCGAATAAGAAACCATACAAATTTGGACAAGAAACCGATCAAAGTCTTTCACTCGGGCATCCTGCTAAACCTTTTCCTGTTGTTCTCCCTCGGTTGATTATATTTTTTTCAATTTCGTCTCCGAACCGCGGTCGACCTAGCATCGACGGGCACTCGCTCGCTCTCCCGCTCTCTATTGCTTTGCCATTGAAAGCCTTGCTCCGCACGTTATGTCTAAACGCCAGCGAATAAAAGCTCGAAGCCAGTGAAGTGAGTATACGCTTCGTCACTTCTAATTTTAGCACAAAGGGTGCGCCGACGGTGTGTGCGTGTCGCGTAGGTGTGCAAACGAAAGATGCTACCCGTGTGTATATACATGTTTATGTGACACGTCGCGCGGAAAGGAAACGATATTCACACCTATGGCCGACGAGTCGGATTAATTTTCCAAATCTCTACTGAAGATTTAATATCCGTGAAGAGAAGGTGCTCTCTCTCTCTCCCTCCCCCTCCTCGCCCTATCTCTCTCTCTCTCTCCCTCTCTCTCTCTCTCTCTCTCTCTCTCGCTCTCTCTCTTTCTCTCGCTCTATCAGTCTCTCTGTCTCTCTCGTATACACGCACGCACACCTTTTACTCTTTTTTCTCATCTCGAGCGAGTTCGATTCCCATCGAGTCCGTACTCGATCGAGAACGGCTTATTGATTTCTCGTTAATGTGGCACGATAATTATACGACGAGTTGAATCGCTGTCTTCGGTATTGGCCAACTTGATAATGCGCTCGGAACGCTCTCGGGTCACGGTTTAACAATGCCGAAGCAAGAAATATGATTCGGTTGCGGAAAAATCGCGTGCGCTCGCGATTCGCATTTCGTCCGATATCGATCCGTCTTGGGATTTAAATTCGAGTATTTTCATGCGTTAACGACGAACACTCGTCGATCGAGCTGGTCGAATCATTCCAAGAGAGAGAGAGAGGGGGGGAGAGAGAGAGAGAGAAAAGAAAATTCTATTCAAAGCAACACACGTTACACTGCTCATCTTAGTTAAATGACGATGTTACGTAAGCCAGAGTTACGAAAACTAGCGGTTAGTCGTAACACGCTTCACGAATACAAATCGATTACAACACTAAAAATTCATGCTTCCTTTCGACTTTATCTTCTTTTTTTTTTTTTTTAATTTTTCTCGGCGAGCGAGTGCCGTGTCTTGAGCGGAGTAAATTGAAAATTCGATATTCCATGATTTCGATGGAGTGACCATTCGCGTGCCAATGAGACTTCATTAGACCTTCGCGAAGGAGAAGGGAACCGAAGTGTTTTTCTTTTCTCCTCGTGGCTCCGACGCGCGACGCAAACAGGAATAACGGGGTACGTGGGGCGAGCGGAGGATTAGCGGAAAATGAATAATCTTATAATAGACGCTCGTCAGGTGAAATGGAGATGAAGGAATGACACGCGGGGCACACAGGAGAGCTTTTGACGGTATTGATTTCCTTCCGAGCCCCGGGACCTCGCACCATCTGCAACTCAAACGGTTCGTTTCGGCTTACCCGAAACGGCTGTGTCTACACACGCACACATACATATATGTACATACTACATATATATATATATACATAAAGCGAGTGAGCAGACCCGTCGGTATCGCGACAATTGAAACAATTATCAATTATCAATAGCTTAATTTTGTAACGAGTCATCTCGAATGAATCAATGAACACGTTCGGATTTGTCTCCCTCCCCTCTCTCTCTCTCTCTCTCTCTCTCTCTCTCTCTCCCTCTCTCTCTCTCTCTCTGCGCGCACTCAGCCGCGTTATTAAAGAAATACCCGGCCAACTCGCGGCTGCCCTTTCGTTTTATTTTCGTACGTACAATCGATATACGCTGATATCAATATGTTCGATTCAGCGAGTTCCGTCCTTTGTATTTCATATATCGAGAAAATAAGAAAAAAGAGAGCATTGTTGTATTAAAGATCGCGAGGAAGCCAAGTACCGGCCAAACGGGATCTGGTGTATTTCGATTATAGAATTTTTAACGCAGGCCAAAAGTTGTGTCGAATATAATTCAATGCCGTCTCACGATACCCGAAAAATTTGACGTTGACGTTCGATATAGACGAGGGCATTTTAAATTTTTGCCAAAATGCATTGATGAAACGAGCACCGATACTCAGCATGGTTCAATTAGGTGAGTTCTACTTTCCGACTATATCGAAAACGGTAATTCAGGCACGAGATACAGAAAGACCGTCGTGAGCTGCGCGTGCTCGTTCGAGCATCGGAGGATCGGAAATAAACGTCGTTATTTTTAAGTTCGCGGTTATATTTTCATTTGCACGGGCGTTCTTGGCTTCGTGGGCGCGAAAAGAGGATTCAGGAGAGAATAGCCGGTGTACACCTCTCTCCCTCTCTGTTTTTTCGTTTCCAATTTTTATCACCTCTCACCGAGCGGAATTGGGTAATAGACGACTATTTCTATAATTAGGCGAGACGCGGTCTCCGGCCCTAGCCAAATCTCTACGTCTATTAAATAGACCGTGCGTAGGCAATCTCGTGCTCGCCCGACTACCGACCGACAGTTTACCGGATGTTGATTTGCGGTGCGCCGGATATTCGTGCAACTATATCCTTGGGCCATTCGCCGCCGATACCGAGTTACACGAATTACCGCGAATCACCGCCTCGAAGGAGTTATTCGATTAATCCTTATAGTAACGTGCTTTTCCTTTTTACGCAGTGATTTTTTTATATCATAAGTCTTTTTGAATATTGAATTATTAGCGTGTTAAATGGTCGACTGAAAATGTATGTAAAAAATAATTCTTTTCGTAAACTCATGTTTTTTCATCATAATTTTCAACAGAATGAAATCAAAGTAATGACTGGTTGTATTTTTTTTGTTCATTTTTTCATACATTTTCCTCGATTTTGATTTTTTGTATAAAGAAAAGCTATTTCTACTTTTATGAGTGGTGTAGAAAAAATTGTTTCGCATTTTCTTCGAGATATCTTGGCTCGGAATATAAAACCAATATATCGGCGTTCTTGGTTTTTCCGAGGGTTAACGAGATGTTTTATATTTATGGCTATTAGCGCGATAGGTGGTACCGAGACCAGACCGGGCACAACGATTGATAGTTTCGATTGATCGATACGCGAGCCACGCTCATGGTCAATTTAACGAAAAGTGTGCGAATCGAGGGAGAAATTAAAAAGCAAATATTAAGCGCAAGAACGCGTTCCGGGTTAACGGCAAAGGCTCCCTCTTAACACACTTGATAAATACGTTTATCGCTCCGATGACTACGGTCTATCGGCTGAGTGGATCCAGTGACGTCACTGGCGCTCCTCTATCGTCACATAGAGATAAAACAAAACAGCCTCCCCACCCCTCTCAGCTCTTTTTTTCCATCCGATTTCATCTTTTTCACTCTTACTTTCTCCTTTCTTTTGGGGAGAGCGCACGACAGCGGAAGAGTCAATCTTCAGCTGAATTAACGCGTTTCGGGAATCCCAGCTGTGTTTAACTACACCGTATATTCACGCGTGTAACTCACGGCGTTGACAAATTGAGAAGATCGCGATCGAGCGATTAACAAATCGATTAGTATACGGAAGACTAATTACATACGATCGTATGTAATCTAATCTCGAACTCTTTTGACTGTTCGAAATTAAAGATCTATGTAACATTGACCTTAGTAGATCGGCTTGTTACGTTACTCGCAAATTTGCCTGGTTGACGGATTCGAATCGTTATACAAGAGCAATGATACGGATCAAGGATGCACGCGGCAAACCGGTTCAACAGCATTCTCAATGTTTCTCTCATACGCGACGTTTGATTATTCGCCTGTCGTTTGCTTCGTCACGACACGCGATCCGCGAGAAAAACGACTTCATTCATATCCGCCGCTTATATCGAATCAAACGTATTTCGGCAATCTGCATTGTCCATACTTGTTTCAGTGAATCTACTACAAAAAGACGAATAAAAAATTTGTCAAAAGTTTTCTTACGTTACGTTAACAATATAAAATGACTGATAGTTTGCCGAGCAAATGAGCAAATGAGCAAATGCCGCTCGAGCGCGCGCGCGCGTTATCGATCGGCCGGGCATGTATTTGATACAATTTACGAGTGATTGCAGTACACCGAGGAAAATTGCAGCTCTACACGCGGTAATTCAGCTCTTTTTCGTTATCGAGCCAAAAAATTTTTGAAAAATTGTATATTTCAATTTCGAGAGAGGAAGAAACTTTCTTCGTTGTTTTCACGAGTCGAGAGGAACAAGACCCAATAACACGTATCGCGTTTCGTTTCTCATCCCATCGAATTACTTCTAATTGCGAAACCCTTCGACGATTGCCAAAGACTCGTCCAACAACAACAGCTGCAGATGACGAACGGGTACTTAATTTTAATGAAATTGATGTATTTCGCTAACGCGTTTAATGAATTCCGACTCTCGTTCGGGGAACCAATGAAAGAATCATCTATTTCAATGTTTAAGAAAATTTACCATATCGTTCTAGCATTTTTCGTTCTTGTGAAATTAACCCGACCTTCGAAAATTTTTCACTCCACGGATGAAAAAATGTAGTGAAAATGATAAGAGTTACGGATTCACATTTAATATCGATAGATTCATTCACTCGAAGTATCTCGATAGACGTAATCTTTTGGGCCGATCGATATGTTTAATTACCTGTCCCCGTTAACCGCTTCGACGAGCTGAGCTAATGGAAAAATTAGTTTAGCAAGCTGTATTAATAAGCCAGATGGTATTTTGTCTGCGAAGAAATTTATTCTCCGGTATCGAGCGCATAACTCGTAGAACGTACAATTCTATTCCTCGCTCGTTCTGTAACCTCTTCGGTTGAACGAGAGTTCAAAGTTGTTATTGTTCGACTTAATTTACGTGACACATTTTGTATACCTACCGGCTTCGGTTTCGATGTGGAAAACATCTGAAATTATTTAATTGGAGGAAACGGCTGTACGAACGCATCGGGCATTCGAAATGACCGAAAACAATGTTCATTTCAACTATTTAATTAATTTATTTGACCTTTTTTGTTATCTTATAATCATCCGCAAATACGGGGAATACGTAATAAACGATTAGCTCAAATTAGTTCTTTTTGAATACAAATAATCTAAAACACATTTCTCTTTATTTTCATACGACTAAGGTTACGTTTTACAGACAAACTTTTGCCACGACTTGGTCACGGTCAAATATTCTATATTTTATACATATACAATCAACCCGCATTGTTTCAGACCGTGCACCGAAGTCGGAGCATTCGAATTCACTGTAGACGTCGAAGTGTTTGGCCATTACGATCATCAATGGCCACAATTTCATTTATCGCATTTTTATTACTTTTTATTCATACCTGTCTAATTTTTTTTTTTTCATACTTTGATTCGACTTTTTGTTCTTTTTTTTTACTAAAATGATCACTCCTCCATTGAGACTTGTTACAAGTTCTAGGTACCTTTTTTTTATCCACAGCAAGCACTTTTTAAATATATATTCGTATATTTGTGTGTCTGTGTATATGTGTGTACACAGTTGGAAATTTTGTGTTACATTTTAAATGCGAATTGCACGTCTTAAAATTTCTTTCCTGTTATTAACATATATGTTGAAATATTTTTCGCGTTATAGAATCTGTTATTTTCTCGGTACACTCCAAAAATATCGAATTTAAGAAAAGACAAACAAGATAAGCACACATTGAAATTTTAACGTAAAAATTTGTTTCACACAGGGGCACGAAATTTTCAACCGCGTACGTGTCTGTTTGTTTTTGTATAAATATATTGCCCGACAAGTAAAACATAGTGAAATTCTGCCGGCTGACTCGGCAGTTTTGTAATATTCATTTGCCGTAATTATTGCTTCGAAGCTATATTGCGCATGGGTTTGCATTACATACAAGGAATGTGAAGAGAAATTGGTTCAGCGACCCGAGCCAGCTCACAATGCCACCGCTAACACCGCGTACGTGAATTTTCGTAGTGTGCGAGTGAGTCGTTCGTTCGTTTCTGCAATGACGATACAAATACAAGTCGTCGATCTATCGAGAGATGTTAACGAGTCATCAGCATTTTTCAAAGGGAGACATTTCATGCTGCGTTCGTAGTTCTCGTCGATAGTATGTATCAATGGAATCGACGAATAAAAATTATCATCGTTTTTCAACATTTCGTTTATTGGTCGACGTATCAGTGACAAACGTAGCGGCGGCATTTCAGGTCCACAAAAAAGGTACCTTTACATTTCCACAGTTAATTCGCAATTTACGATAACGGCAGATTAATAGCAGGTATAGGGATTTAATACATTTGTATACACGAAAAATAGCATTGCACTCTCGTTTTTATCCGTGAAAAATGTCGCAGATCGGATGTCTCAGAATGTTTCATTAGATTACGTATCACGTAAAGCTGAAGTTATACAAAAACCAAAATCTATGAATATATGCGGGCGTTCTTATAATGACGATAATCAACTACAAATAACATTCTCATTTTCCAACGTTACATACGTTATGGAATCTCAATGTGGATCATACACTTTATAACGTTAATACACAGACAGATTTTTTTCCTCGGAAATCCCTGTAACTATACGCGTATATGTGCAAAAAGATCATCGTATAGCAAATTTTCTCGGATTAACAATCGACTAGATTACGAGATACACCATTTCCAGCTAACTGGATGATTGAGTGTAATCTTATGATAAAAATTATCTATACAAGATAAATTTAAAGTAATCGTATATGGAGGATACTACCGCTCGAATTAATGATACACAATCGAAAAAATTAGCGCAGGTCATTTTCCCTCCTTTCTATAAATCACAGTTTTACAATTCCAGTAGTAAACTGCGCATTTGAAATACATTAGTTGCGCATTAGGTTTTAATTTACCTAGATATCAGTAAGAAGAGGAAAATTAAATAATGATACATTCAATACGACATATACAACTAATACATCCGATTGCCAATTCGTTGGTGCGTGATAATCCAACTAACATTTCATCTATCACTTCAATTGTGCAGTTTGTTTCTGGATAACTTGTATATTTATGAGCGTTTTTATTTTTGGTTTGACTTCTATGGATCGCATAAACAATAAATATTAAGGAGCAAAATAAGAACATGAAAATATATATATTATATTTATATAGACACACCTACATACGTACGTCAGTACCTTATTATTTAATATTAGAATCGTCTATACGCTCGCGCGATATTTTCCAGCCCCCGTTTCGTCAACATCGTCTCATCACTTTTTTCAACAATTTTCTTCAGTCGACTAAATTTATTTTTGTCCAGATCGACATTATCTTCCGATTATCTACATTTTATAAATTTGCCAAATTACGGCAATGTTGGTCAACGTAATTTTTGGAAGTATCGTCTTTTGTACGACGCGATATAAAATATCGAGGAACAGTAGTGAAAAGGAAAAACGCATTCGAGAGTTTGTAAGTTCCGTATGCTCGCGATGGCAACACGGACGGCGCGCTACTCGGTACGCTCGTGTTTATCCCCATCAAAGGCTCTAACATCACAGTAACAACATTACGCCTCTACTAGAACATCGAGCGATTCTTACACCAACTTTGATTCCACTTTCGACACTCGTAGGAGAAAAAAAGAATGTATATACGGTGATTTTTCGAGCGTTTTACGCTATCGAACGTGTCACATTTAATTTTTGTTCCCTTCCGTCTCTATTTCTTTTATTTTCGTTTTCTCAATACAAGTCGAATGATGAAAAGTAATCGACATTCGGATCACCTCGCCGTCTATACGTGAGCAACCTACTCAAGCGTAGCAGAGAGGAAGCCGAGGAGAGGAAACCTTCATTGTGGATAGAAAGTGGTTTGTCGACTCTACAAAATATAAACTTCTCGACTATATACGTAGTTTTGCAAAAGCATTTTCCATCGTGACTTATAAAGTACCACCGATAAATCGTACAGTCGTTACACATAAAAAAATTTACTTGGCATACTCTTTCTTCATATTTGGAATATATATACATGCGTATCATTCACATAAAATCAAATAGTTTACTTGTTTAGATGTCGTGAAATTTCTTTTTCGTTCACGCAAACGTCGTTAATTTTTACGAAAAATGAAAAAGAAATTGAACAATCAGAATTCCAACAACTAACAAAAATTCGCCTAAAACTGAAAAAACGTATACTTTTTTTGTATCTTCTGACAGTCAACCGCACGTGAAATGAGAAAATTTTATGGACGCGATACAATGGAATCTCATCACATGCCTGCTCGTAAGAATGAGAGTTTATGTTTTTCATTTTCGTAAGTTACATATTTCGATCATCATTCAATGAAGAACTCTGATTCGATTGGGAAAGAAATTTTAAATGTTGCGTCTCTCCTCACCTGTCGATTTGTCACCGCGACGTGGTAATAAAAATTGGTTGTGAAAACGAGACTTCCGCGTTCGCGACTTTTCAATATCTTTAACAACCGATTGTAAATCATCCGTTTAAAGTCATTTATGCGCTGATCTGGAAAAAATTACAGGAACGAGGGAATGGAATGCGAATAACTCGCGCAAAAGCGAAATTCGACACTGGATCGGTATAAACTGCGTTTGGGACGAACGAACAGTGAATTTCTGAACAGGATAATATTTAAATTATACAATCTTTACAATAGGATTTATTTAAATTAATATTTACAAAAAATGAGATTGGTATATATATGCGCGTATATATATCCATAGTGGTAAATCATACCGTGTTTTATTCTTCTAAATCAAATAATGTAGGTCCAATTTAAAATATCTACATATATCCATATAGCAGCTACAAATTAACTACAATTTACAAACGTAATGTAATAATCACAAGGCGAGACACATCTTACTTTACAATACTCTCAATGCAAAATAGCGGTAACATCTTTATACTAAATGTTATTTTTTATTTATTTATATATATATTTCCTTCACAATTATTCCTACCGTGTCTCTATACACGCACAGATAAATATATCGTATTTACGAACTTTGGCGCAATGTTACAATGGACAATAATATTATAATTCATCTTTGAATGTATTTTTTCCTTTCCTTTCATTTCCTTTCCTTTCCTTTTATTTATTACAATCGTATTTCTCAAATATCAATGTATTCACGTAACAACAAATGGATTTACTCGTGTGTGTAAAAACAGTAACGATGACGGACGCACGCAAATCATGGCATTCGTTTGCTGTTATTTTTGAGAAAATAATTTATGAAACAGATTTCGTAATCCACAGTCATCTTATATTCTCTTACTTATTTGATTCGCACTACAAAACATTATTTTTCTTTCTTTATTCATTATATTTTATCTGTACGCATACTTCAAATATAACTCCCCCTTTTCCTCCCGTACCCGCTTCCCTGCCTTCCTCGTATGATATACTCGACAGTATACTCGAAAGCAGTTCGATCAAAGGTACAAATCGATAATCAGATCTATCGACGTGTGAACCGAATTAATTCACTGTATACGGAGTGCTCGAAAAGCGCTGTCAAAGCTCCAGAGGGATGAGGCACCGCAGAAGAGGCTCTTTTCAATTACAGACAATCGTAAGAATAGATCCAACGAAAAATAGTTCGAGGTGGTGATAGGAGGGATAGGGTTTCAGGTAAATGCGTAACAACTAGTTATAAAGTTCTCTGGGCCACACCTCACTACTCGAAACGCACTTTAATTGATTGTCTTTAATTGCACATCACCCCACTAGCACTACGATACGTCCAATAGCAAATATCCAATAGCCGTTTTTCATCGTCCCTCCGGAACATTGACGGCTTTTTGTGAAACACTCATTATATCTATATATTTATGATGCGTAGTTAATAGCGATATTAAATGAAGATCAAATCAATAGAGCTGAATTAAGTATGAATTACGTATAATGAATTAATTCAATTGATATAGTCTATGGTGCAATATTTTTTTTAAACAACATCATTTCAAAATATGTGTGTGTGTGTGTGTGTGTGTGTGTGTGTGTGTGTGTGTGTGTGTGTGTGTGTGTGTGTGTGCATGCGCGCGCGCATGTGTTACTGTACATGCTTGTATGTACACATACAAATGCATCTATTTTACGTTTTTTTTTTCATTTATAATAATCTGAAATTACGTCTGTAAATGTGGTAATGCAACTCGTAAACGTTCATAGTTTATCACAACACTACATATCGACGTAGGTATAACACGAATAGAAACGGAAAATTCTCAAAATAAATGAGAAATGTTGCATTCTCATAGCACTTATACAACAATCGACGAATAACCCGTCGCGGATTTTATCATTGTCCATTAATAATCGTAGCTCGCGTTGTTTTTGCACCCATAATCAAAATTTCTCTTTCCATTATATTCCTGTTATAAAATTCACAGAATTCATTTACAAAAAATTATACATTTTGTAGTCTCGCAAGACTCTCGAGAGATTCGCAAGCTCGAGTGCATTACCGCATCGCGAGACAAATTCGCGTTTGGTCGGAGCTCACGCCAATAATCCTTCGAATGGCGCATGTCCCCGTTTGCCAATTGACAGAATTATCGCGACTTTTCCTTTGTACACATACATACATACATACATACATACATACATACATACATACATACATACATACATACATACATACATACATATATACGTACATATATACGTACGTACGCACACACATACATACACACACACGTACATACATTCATACATCATACATACACACACACACACACATGCTCGAGCGCATGCGCGCTCGTTTATGCGGCTAAATACTCAAACGCGTAAACGCATCGAAGTAAAATAATTTTTCGAAGAAAATAATTTCTCGTTAAGTAGACAGAATTGTTTTACATGAGGTATAAGCGATATACGAGCGGCTTATTTTACAGTAACAACGTATCTTTTTTATTTAAACTATGTACACGTAATCGAATATCAACTAAGGAGAAAATAATCACCGCTGACTGTAGTATCGGTGGCGGCGGTGAAAATAAATAATAAATAGGTCGGTGCATCTAAAGACTATTATACGTTTGAACCGATGACGCATCTCGCATGCCGATTAATTGTATCGATGAATTGTATTCGCCGTGATGATACCGACGCACAGGCACGCTCGCAGGTCGATTTATACGGGACGCGCTTCTGTGTAAAGCGAGCACATAACGTTGTTTACCATGTAGATCGAGCTTGTGCATAGGTATAAAACGCGTATGTAGCGAACGAGTAAGAAACGACTAATAGACACGGATGAAAGATTATACGAACCATCCTGTAAACATGTCGAGTTTTCCTGATAACTATAGCTATCTAAAGTGTAAATATAAACTCGAACATTTCTTTTTACGGAGAAGGTACATGTTTCTAAGCAGCAAGAAACTTCCACTTTTTTTATTTTCGGAATGAAAGAAGAATATGACAATTCGAATTTTTCATTGAGATTCTTTCAACAGTTTTTTTATATGTAACTGTAAAAGAAAAATTAATTAAGCACAGACTAGAGCACGAAGATTCCAACAGTGATAAGTGACAAGAATTTTTCGAGATTCACAAACGTAACTATTGCTTCCGAAGATACGAAATTATCGAAATTCGAATAGACGACAACAGAATTGTCCTTCGGCGTTGTTGGTTCGACAAGAATTTCAGAGATGGACAAAATAATGATATGAGCTCTAACTAATGCGGATTAGAGACGATCGAAATACGGACTCGGCTCGAAACGAGTTCCGTAACACGTAAAACCTACTATTTTAATTGGTAACACGAAAGCATATTCCGATTTATTCGATCGGTTTAACGAGATCACGTAATCCGTTTCATCTTTCAACCAAATAAATGGCAACGCGAAAGGTACTATATCGGTTATCGTTTACGAAACCCCGCTATTCAAACCGGTTATCTAATCACGTGAGAATTACACGAGAACGATGCCTCACCTCCTCTCATTCTTGAATTAATTTTACATGCGAGCGGATGCGAGACACGAGACCGTCCGACAGACACAGTTGAACATTGGTCCTTGAAGAACTCTGTACACCTGTGCGAATTCGTGGATACTTATATATATATGTGTGTATATATATATATATATATATATATATATCTCTTTCTCTCTCTCTCTCTATCTCTCATCTTCCCCTACCTCTCGTAGCTTACAACCTTTTTTTACAGAATCATCGCATCGGGGTTGACGAACGTTTGATAATAATCACGCGGTCGAGAGACTTTCAAGGAATAGCATAACCGCTACTTATTCGACATCGCGAATTTATAAATGAACAATTACAACGAAGTGTTATCGCATCTGTACGAGGCGCTGAAACGAGACGTGCGATGTTGACGCATTTCGTGAATTAATCACGAGTGCACAAAGTTCTACCGATATTATCCCAGCTGTGTGGAGAAAAATGGTTAACAAAACTTCCTTCTCAAGTGAAATCTACGAGAACCACTCGACACGACGGCTGTTTACATATATATATATATGTATATATATATATATATATAAATATAAATATATATGTATATGCGTACATATGTATGCACATTCATATATGTGTATATTGTTGGCAGCTTCTTTATTGGTGAACGAATCTTCCGGTAGATTTGACTGGCCAAAAGCCGCTCATCGATTTTCAATAAGAGCCACCCCTCCGGAAAAAGGGGACAAAGGTAATTCAGATCGGTGTGACGTTCGCGCATCGACTGAGCGAAACGATGACGCCAATGTCCTCCTTCTCCATCTTTCCATCCCCTCTTTTCTTATCCATCTATAGCATTATCGAAATCTGCTTTACGGACGCTTTCCGTTCGACTAAAGATAATTTTCCAAATTTGCAAAATTCAGAGTCAACGAGAAGAGAAAAAAAATAATTTTTCGAAAGAAAGAAACATAAAAATGAGATTTCGAATTGTTAATAAATAAAATAAGATATTTAAAACTAATTCGACGTTGCTGACGGCGTACACGCTTCTGTCAGTTTTAGAGGCAAATTAATATGGAGAAGCTCGCGCGAATGAAACTAGATTATGAAATGTTCTCTCGTAACCGCGATGTTAATAAACGTTGAAGGCGAAGCGACATAAGGCGATAAAAATAATACGCGTCAATTGATTTTTCACTGCTGCTCGAATCTCCTGCTTTCCTGAGTGAGCTATCTCAACTATCGAATCGAATTCTGATATCGGTGAATAATTAAAATTGTTTAAATACGTGTACACTGTACACACAGCCTTGGTGTTATTGCCAGAAACTGATCGTTGCGAATATTTTTTGAAAATACTAAATGTTTCGCCTATTGTTCTTCTAAATATCCCCCCCCCCCCTCTCTCACTCTATTTCCCTCTCCTACTGAAATTGAGGCATAACCAGTGTGAACCAGCTCGTCGCATCGTTGCGAGATAAATTGGTCGGATCTTAGACTGCTCAAGTGTCATGTTTTTTTTTATTTTTATTTTATCGACAGAAGTTTCCCTTCTTAAAATAACCGTATTGTTTTTACTCCTTTCGAAGCGAGAAAAATGTTTACCTAATATTGTAAATTATTTTTCGCATTGCGGAATAGAATGATATCGTATACATGTTGCGCACTTCAAGTACAAAAAAAATGAAAATAATAAAGCACAACGTTAGGAGACTACTGATATTCTTGAAAAACTATGCCAAGTACAATTTCTTGTTTACACGCGATATTAGACGAAGACGAACGTACGTTCTCGTGATTATGTATATCTATGTGCAGCGACACACGTATGTTATGATTGTATAACAATCGATTATTGGACCAAAGAACGTATGTACATTTAAATAGAGTCACACTTGCATACTACAATACAAATTACTTGGAATCAACAATACGGATAATATAAAATACAACTCTCTCTGGCCGATGAAAAACGAAATCGTGATGCGGAATAACGAAAATATATAATTGGTAATCGATATTCGTGGAAAAATCGAAATAGAATGAAACATTCGCAAAATTTGAATGGACTAATATTTACAAACAGAATTTCAATTCACCCTCCCATAAATATGTATTCATTTTCGAATACTTCCAATCTCACTTTTGCGAAAACACGAGCTATCCAATAACGTATGCAATTTTGGGATAACAGTCTACTACTTCGTATATAATCATCGAAACAATATTTACACGATTATCCTAAACACCAACTGAAATAGTTTAATCAAGAGATAAAAATCAATCGATTATTTGAAAATAAACACTTGAATGGATATGTAAGTATACAGAATAAACATAGTAGAGAATCAACATTGATATCTATAAGTGCATAGAGATTGGTAAGAAGCGGATTAAGTATCTACTCAAGAACCATAATCACTATATCGAAGAATAGTAGTAAACGATCATTTCATGTTTTTTATGGTTACTTCTATCTCGGTTTCTCTAATTCAACCCAAATTCTATCGTTTAGGTGTTGTTATTAACATCAACTACATAATTGATCAAATTTAGAAAATTCGCCTTATGTCTTGATTGAAACTTTTATGAATAGTCGGAATAAGAAATAAAGTATTTCCAATTATCTTGATATAACAACTAATAATCAAATTATGAATTTCCTTAATATTAGAATCATTGGTATGCGATAATAATTGTTAAATAAACTATTAAATTTACTCTTCTTGTAATCATATTTTGCTTATAAATTTTAAACATGAATTGTTGTTAATTTCTCATTCGAGTATCGAGTTTTTGTCATAATAAATTTACAATAATTTTAAGACTCAATTTTTAGTTTGAATAAGTTTAATATGATCAAATATTTCTGTAATTTTTAATTTTGTTCACGGTAATTTCTTAAAATAAATTTTCTGATACTTTTCCCGTTCAGCAGCTTATAGCAGTATGGAGTTCACCACTGTTAATTCACATAATTGAACAGTAATTAAATTGTTTTTAATACCTCATAAACTAACTACACAGCTAACTTTTCACTTTTGAAAATATCTATATAAAGTCGTTCTTTTTATTCTTCAACGCACTCCATTTGAAATGCCACATACAACACTAATCCCATTGAAGTAATCCCTGTCCTTCGGACCAGCTGATTAGCTTGGTTTTGGCACTACGAAATAGGTACAATTCAGTGCAAAGTAAAAGAAAAGAATCCAAGTTTGGTAAGGAAAAAGATATTGCACAATAATTGCCAATCACTCTAAAAATGATTCTGTTGGTTACGAGAGTAACGCAGTACTTTAACACTCACATGCCTATCACATGTATATATATATACACACACTACGAAAAAAAACGCACCTACCAATTTTCTACTCGCCTAGCAAAAAGCATATACTCATAAAGCAAATGCAAGAAAATCTTCCACCGAAGATTTAAAAAAGAAAAAACAGTTTCCAGAGGAATAAATTTCCAGTTGCCGAAATTCACACTACACGTATGGATCAATGCAGCAATCCGCAGTTTACGGTAGCCTTCTTTACCAAATTCTATCTTAGTCGTGCGTTTCGGATCGAAGAACTGAATTTGATTTTTATTCTGGTCAAAATTAGAACAAAATCGTTCACGTATTTGCTCTTCTTGAACGAATTTCTACATAAAATATAACATTTTTCTTAGAGCTCGTCTTATAATAGACGTAAAATATTTTTTTCAGCTTATATTCATTATTATTCATATTCTGAATATAAATTCATCTGCCTTTCTTTTTTTCTTTACTTTCGGGTTCTTTTCTCATTAAAGTGAAAATAGAATCTGATATATATATATATATATATATATATATATATCCATATATATCTATATTGTGTATATATATACATTTATATGTAGACGTCTGTTCTAAGTGGGTAATATCAACTGCATTTACTATTACATTTTAAAATTTCTTTTCTGTATTCAACGTGTAGACAACCAAGTCTACTTTTTTCAAATAAATCACAGGTAAACAATTTAAACGTAGATAAGATGCGAAAGAAAAAATACCAGTTTTCACGATGCAATTAATCATATGCGAGGAAAATAATCTCATGTTATGAATATGTGTCAATTAGAGATGAACATTAAGAGAGAAAGAGAGAAAAAGACAGACAACAGTGACGACATTCGATTGACAAAGGTAAAATTAACAATTTGTATTCTTCTAATGAAAATTTGTTTGGTACGATGAAGAGATATGGTTCGGAGCAGATAGAAAGAGAGAGAGAAATATCAACCACTCGAATGTAACAAAATTTCCAATTTCAATATCCAATAGTTGAAATTTCATCAATGATAACTACACACGTGGTTTCTGATCACCTCTGTCAACTTAGCGAAATTGGAAATAATTATCTCCAATCTGTATACACGGCACACATAGCACCAAACTTATATCGTAAACATTTATCTCTTCCTCTCTCTTTCTCAGTCCCTTTTCACGCAGTGGCAATTCGACTGGCTACGTAAAACCTAAAACGACCTGGATTCGATGTAAAAAGTCGAAAAACACATATAGCATGATACAACGATATCCGGTATGCGACAATCAGAAGATAACTTTTCATTTATATCAATTATTAATGAATCTGTGAATGTATACGTGTATATATTTCTCGTCGCATTTTTTCAAAGCTCGTGTGCTGCCGTGCATAACGCTGAACATTCGTCTTTGGCGTATGTTTCATCCTTCTAATTCTTTTAGTATCCTCGTTTTAATGCAACGAAACATACCCTAATCTTATTTCTGTGTGTCGTCCCCGGCGACAACTTGGAGGTCGCAAATGGACCCTACGGGCTCGTCGCTCAACGGCTCCGTCCATCGTCGTTGGAAAAATAATCTCCAAAAATTGGACGTTACAGCGCACCTTGGATTTCCCTTGTTTTCCATCTCTCTTATTTCTTTTTTTTTACCGTCAAACAATCCAGGCAAAACGTATTAACGCGCGCGCATCGTGTCGACAAACAACGACAACAAGACTGACGGAGAAAGAAAAACTTCAAAAGTAATAAATAAACGAACGAATTTAAAACTCGGCGAATTCCTTGGCGCACTTCTCGGTGAGCGAGATCCTGAGGGTTTCCTCCTCGTAGTCGTCGAAGTTGCTGGTGTCACCGGGTCCTTTACATTTCGGTATGAACGGTGCTTCGATTTTCTTCTGGAAGACAGCTATCCAGTCGGTACTGGCGAACCACTTGTGACCCTTGATATCGTTAACGCCGGCTTTCAAGTTTCCGTACCTCTTGGTGAGATCGACCTGAAGAAGATTGCGCAGCAGATCTTTCAAATCGGAACCAAAGTGCGAGGGGAACCTGGGCTTGCCGCTCACTATCTTCTCGTAGATTTGTATCGGCTGATCGGCGAAGAACGGCGGATAGCCGGCTGCCATCTCGTAAACGAGAACACCGAGCGCCCACCAGTCAACGGCCTTGTTGTAACCCTTGCTAAGGATTATCTCGGGCGCAAGATACTCGGGCGTGCCGCACAACGTCCATGTACGGCCTTGCACGCGTTTCGCGAATCCGAAATCCGTGACCTTGAGGTAACCTTGGGAATCGATCAATAAATTCTCCGGCTTGAGATCCCTGTAGATGAGATCGAGGTAGTGTAGGTACTCGAACGCGAGAACTATTTGGGCCGCGTAGAAGCGCGAATGGGGCTCAGTGAAACGTCCGACCTTCCGCAGATGACTGAACATCTCGCCACCCGGTACGTACTCTAGTACCATGTACAGGTACGAATTATCTTTGAAATGAAATCGTAGCGAGACAAGAAACGGAAAACTGATCGCCTGGAGTATCCTCTTCTCGTTCAGCGTATGCTCGACCTGCTTCAGCTTGACGACCTTCTGCTTGTCGAGTATCTTCATCGCGTAATATTCCTTAGTCGGTTTGTGTTGCACTATCATGACGCGTCCGAACGAGCCCGTCCCAAGCGTCTTGATGCGCTCGAAGTCATCTAGAGCTGCGGTGTTCGTAGGATTCTTTTTCCATTTGTCCTCGAAATCTTTCTTCGCCTTGTCCAGGAACTCCTTGACGCTCTCCGCGGCGTCGACCTTTTTATTGGCGCTCGCGGCATTATTACCCATCTTAGCAGCCGCGCTCGTGCCCGAGCCACCCACGGCTCCACGAAACTCGAGTCTTTTCAAAATTTTTGCGATTTGAGGGGAAAAACGTTTGTCCTTCTCACTCTTTCTCTCTTTCTTTCGTTCTCACTTTCTCTCTCACCCTCTCTGTATACCCCTCTCTCAATCTCTCTCTCTAACACGCAAGTTCGAGCTTTTCGAGCTCTCTTCTCTCGCAAAGCAAAACACTCCTCGAGTACGCTACGCACAACAGTTTATTATCTCCCTTTCGCTTTCCTTGTCCGCCGCCGTCGCCGTCGTCGACGTCGACGTCGACGTAGACGTAGACGTCGTGTCCGTCGCCGCAACCGTTGCCACCTCCTCTGCCTCCTCCACCCCCACCACCACTACCGCCACCGCCACCACTACCACCGACAGTACGAAGATGGGTTTTTCAGATCCACCGAATACTAATTTTTCGCAAATCGGCTCGTCTTAATTCGACGTTGAAGCGTCGATTCTTGCTGGAGCCGTGAACGAAAAATTTTCACCGAACGAGCCGTCGAAGAGCTTTCCCGGGACTCGACGAATGGAAAATGGGTCAGCAGCAGCGATCCTTGTCCGCGCCTCGCGCCATCTTTCTCGTCGTCGGTACGCTTATGTGTGTGCGTTTCACTGCACCAAAATCCGTCGAATTTTCGCTCCCGCACGCACCGAAACGTCGAACGATGTAATTCTCGTTTCGCGCAAATTCGGCTAAATGGACTCGTCGATCGAACGTAGTCGACGATTCGTCTCGACAGCGCACATTCACCTGTTCACTGAAAAATCACTCTTAACACAGCTAACAGTTTGACGTTTTTCTCGAAAACTTCACCTTCCCGGTCTCCGTAATCCGACACTCGGCCTCGATATATTTTCTCTTCGACGTCGTCTGCTCCTACGTAACTCTATCTACCCTCTCTTTTCCTCTCATACATCTGTCACTCGATTTCTCAACCCTCGAGCTTGTTCTCTTCTCTCTTCTCGTAGCGGAGAGCGAGAACTCGGCACGGCCGTTCGTGCGACACCACGAAGGGTTTTGTGATTACGAAAGGAATAAGCAATTTTTCATTGCTCTCTCTCTCTCTCTCTCTCTTTCTCTCTTCTTCCTCCCCTTCTCTCCTCTCTCTCTCTTTCGTCTAGACGCGACACGAGAAAACACACACGCACACACACACGCGCGCACGCGCGCAGAATATATTACTATCCCTTTGTGTGCCGATCACTGTTCTTCCACTATGCTGCGTCCGAGAAACACTCGATAGAGTGAGAGAGAGAGAAATGGAAATTTATTTCCCGTTCCGTAGCAAACGAGGCGCGGGGGCGGTCACCGAATTAAAATGTTCTTAAAGATGGCGTCGCCTCGAGATCGAGTTTTGCAACGGAGTGTATAGAGAGGCTCGGGTAATTCCGTATGAGTAAATTTCGCACGAATGCGAAAAATGATCGAGTGTCGCGCAAGAAGGCGAGACAACTACTACAGACTACTGTGCGATGTCATTTGGTACTCGAGTTCACGTTTAACTCGCCAGATGTAGCTCGCGGCTGGGTACCAGCAAGTGCTGCCGCCGTATGACCATTTTGTGAAATTTCACTCGCGGTACGGATTTTTTGAGCACCGAGAGTTTACCGTCTTACCGGTCTTCGCTGCCGACTGCTTTCAATTCGTGTAAAAAGATGTTTTGTCCACTTCGTTACCGGTAATGTGAAAGTAAAAGAATTAACTCTTCGCGTTTTGTTTCATCATTCGCGCAATATGTACATCGAATTGCGAAATAAAGTAGAGAGATTGTTCAGAGCGATATTCTCTATGCTTAATGTCTCCTTACTTCCTTTTTCTTTATAGAACGGAGATTTTTTTATGTAATTCGCAATTGTAACTTCAAGACGGATATTTTTGCTCGAAAAATAAATATCGTTGAGCAAAATACTGCCGTTGAAAATAACCAACTAAATTTTATCGCGCAACTCGGCAATATTCCAATACGCGGTGTTAATTTCATATTTACAATTATATCTCTAAAATTAGATTCGCTTGGAGAAAAGCGAGCAAAAAGGAGAAACTTTATTTTCTGTTTATTGTTATCGTAGTCCACAAGAAATTTAATCGTTGAATCGGTTTTTTTCGTTGATCGCTATTTATAATAATCGCACGTATACAAGTTTACGCGATGTACATTAAAACACGTGTCAAGGTATACGGAAGATTGAATATTCGCTGACCTGTGATAATCCTTTGCCGATTAGTTTACAACCACAGTGAGCGGAAGAGGCGGGTGAGAGGGGGAGTCTTGTGGTACAGTTTTAGAGCGGTTCTACGGTCGAAAAAGTCCGTGAGGGAAGATGGCTGATGGAGGTGGAGCAGAGAGTAGCGGACGTATAATGAAAGAGGGGGACATGGGGAACCGGTTACCGGTAAACCGAAGAGGTATAGACAAGATGAATCCTTCACCGACCGTACACGTCGACATTCTGTTCTCCGATAGTCGCCTCTTGCTCTAAACTATTCAACTTGTTCTTGCTCGACCATAAATCTATATCTCTCTGATTGATATTCGTTAATGTACGTGAATATTACCCTGCATAATGTAAGTCAGATCTCTCTCATCTTAACTTACAAAAAAAAGCTGAGAGTATGTATAGATACGGATGAAAAAGAGGGGGATGATGCGCGCGACCATGCGCACTGTATTGATTGACGAAGTTGAAAAGAACCGCGTGGTGTCAATTTATCGAATCCATGTTCGACCAATCTAATAAATTTATAAATGTGATAGCGCCGAAAGTAGGGAATCGTGGAATATTTCTACTCTCGAGAAATTTTATTTGTGATTCACATGGTTCGTTTCGTTATCGATGAATAAGGTCATACGAATCTTTAATTCATCTAATTGCAAATAAAATATTTTTTGTAGGAAACCGCATTGCGATACATAAAATACAGAAGCTAATTATGGAATGAAATTTCATTCATAAATTAATAAATTCCAAAAATGAACATGAATTTTTATAATAACATTATCAATCGTCATATTTTTTAAAATATTTAGATTGAAGTATCAAGACATTAAACAGATAAAAATATCAGTTCATTAAATATATGTTTTATTCTATTCGCTTATGATCAATTTTTTACGAAAATGTAATATAAAATAAAAAATTGCGTAGATGTATGCTTAAACATGTGAATTTAAATTTAAATTAATCAGAAATATCAGAAATAAAATCACACATCTTTTTATTTAATTTAATGTAACTGTTTCTCAAGTAGTAGCACAAGCTGTATACTCTCGCTTTGCTATTTCTCTCTTCACCTAAAACTATATATGTAATTATAAATTTCCACTTATCTTTTAATATGAACATATATGCTTGACTATTCAACTACTAATAAGATATAAGATAAATCCTTACTTATTTTTACAGAATAATTTGGGTATATTCTCATTCGATTTTTAGTTTTTGTTTTACCTGATAAAAAAAATACACGTGAAAACCGACATCTGCTTTGCTCGTCTTCACCTGCACTACACACCGCAGCTGCTCAAGTTATCATGCTTACGTCGTCCGTAGCCGAAACGGTTTATACAGCAGGGCAAAGTATGTACCCAGTTCAAATCAATCCATTATAATTGTATACATATGCTAAATACCTTTAAAAACTTCGAAATAATCGTACTTTTACTTGTAATGTGTTTTGCTACCAATAGCAATTCCTAAACATTCGCAGAAAAATTTAAATTAAATTTTTCAAAATCGTTAAAATTCTGTATTAGAAATTGTCATTTCATTTTTAACCTAAATGAAACATTATAGTATTGCTTGGCATAAAGATACCATAAATCTTTTTTTTTTAAATAATAAATTTAAATTTTAAATAAAGTATTAAATATATCTGTTTGATGCATCTCAATTATATTCATCTGGGTTTACCAAATCGCGTGTACCTATTGCATACCGACACATTTGCTACACGTGCATTCGCGAGAGAAACAGAATCAGTGCAATAGGTTCAGTTTCAGCCATAAACGGCACATCACGCACACCTTTTAATAAATACGCCGGAAACTATGCCATGCACGAAACTTCTAGAACTTTCTATGCCCGCGCTATCCTGTAAGATATCCTTTCCCCTAGAAAGTAACAAAATGCCTCTTTCCATGTCTAACATTTCAAAGAAATTTGTCAACGTGGAGAATTTAACATGACTCGATAAATAGAGCAGAGAAATTTCATAAAACTTAATTTCGTTAAGGCCGGAAACGCGGTTATTTTTGCATATTGCGAGAGGCACGATTCGAGTGCATGTCGTTTGGTGGGGTATCGTAATGGCGGTTGGTTCGAGGCTATCTCGACTATTCCGCCGATTATAAAACCGTTTCCAACATAACTTATTCGGTTATATTTAATAAAAATCATTATTTAAATAATAACGAAAGAAAAAATTAATAAGCAAACCATCAATAAATCATTTAAATACCTAATTTTTTTTTAAATTGTTGATTATTGTTGATTACGCCAAAACCGCGAAAATAACGATAAGCTCAGCGTTACCACGGGCACTTCACTATATTTAAAACCGTAAACTGACCCAATTTGACAAGTCACCGAACGATTAAAGTTGATGAACCGTAATTGATTGAATAGGAATTATTAAATTTGTTAGAAATGAAAAATGAAAAATGAACAAAATTAAAATTTTTATTCGAATGATATTCCTCACAATTCACAAACAGGGTTGCAAACATAAGAACGACCTAGATACGTAGTTTCACGACTGAAGCGTCATCTGTAAAGAAGCGGGAAAGTGAATCGTTTGAAGGCCGCGGAGTGCCGGCCGGGCCGCGAGCAAGCCGCGGGACGCCAGAGCGAATCAGTGTGTGAGTATCTCTGCCATTTGCGCGTCGGTACGCGGACTCTTAAAGCGGTAGTTCTGTTACCGGAATTGAACGGTGTGCTCAACCGGCTACGTACGCCAAAAAGAAGACGAGAATTCCGTTTTTCGTTTCGCGAACGTTATTCTTTATTAACAAAACTATAAATCTCAATCAAAATGGCGGATACTGATGTTAAGTAAGTGTTTTATTCTAATTTTTATATTGATTTTTACCGGAAAATCCCCCGCTTTCTGTTCGTTGCTTCTTTATGATACACTACTCTCGTATACATGGTTTGGTGTTGTTTCCTACCATTTTCTTCTCATTTTTTAAATGTTGCGAATTTCTTTGCATCAATTTCTATAATTTTTTGTAAAATTCATCTATATATTTCGAGATGTTTGTTAACAATGAGACGTGGAATAAGACGATATTACTTATTCAATTGTTTGCACTCGATTTGCGAAATGATTATAGTAGTTAATTTAGTTATCTTCACCTGTAAGCATGTGCATGATTTTTTTTTGTCAAAAAATTTCTGCCGTGTGTGACCTCGTCGGCGTCGGTCAACACCGACACACACGCCGTGCTAACGCGATTCTTACACCTTTCCTTACATACGGCTTTGTGTACTCTACATAATGTACATATATATTTATTTTACTGTATATTATACACATATGAATATATAAATACATGTGTGCGTATTTACATTTAGTTGGCATACTCATATATGTATTCATTTTACGAGAATCAACTCTTGCTCGGAGGAGAAAGTGTGTATGTAAATATAAAAAAAAACTCTTTTAAAGGATTCATTTACATTCACGTAACGTAAATATCGTACATAATACCTGTTGTAAAGTGCAATTCTGCAAAAATTTACTCACTAGTGTTTGCTCTAAAAGAGAACGCATGTGGTATTGATCTGTTTTCCCTTGCCGATTACAAGGTATGAATAGTGTTATATTCAGATATGAAACACGTTGAATACGAAAATTTCCAAAATATTATTAGAATATACAAATCGTGATATAAATCGAACAAAATATACAAATTCGTACATATTTTATTGAGGCTATGCAAGATAGTAAAATATACCTATATACATGCATGTATGTAACAAGCATCGTACAAGTTACAAGAACGTGGATCTTTCGCGCTAAAGTATTCTGGATGAATTGTGTATATACTCTCTTGGTTGAAAGAGTAAGATAGATGAAAATGAGGACGAGTGGAGTAGGAAAGAGAAAGACAGAAAGAGAGAGAGAGAGAGAGAAATTTACGAAGTCAGATGTCGCCACTAGCGGCGTCCTATCTGTTCATCCTCTCCTCTTGAACTAAAGGCGCGTGAATACTAAAAGGGAATAAACATTTTTTTATGAATTGTAGTTTCTCATATTTGTCAGGAGAAGCATTCACGAAAATAAGAGTACAAGAAATTATACTACAATATAATATTAAATCAAGTTCTGATATGATTAAATAACAAACACTTGTAATGTAATTTTATTGAGTAAAGTTTCATCACTAATTGTTCCTTAATCGCTATTTATTATAACTACATTTTAACGTAAATCCTTATATTATTGCTTGAGTCAGAAAAAATATTTTATTTTAATTTTCTGTCTAATAGAGAAACCACTGTTGTCGCTTCACCAGAGAAGAAAGTTGTAGAAGAAGAAAAAAAGGTTGTACAAGAAGTGGATGAGGACTCAAAGACATCTGAAAATGGAACAACCAAAGAAGTATCTGAAAATGGAGAGGAGAAAGAAACTGTTGAGAAGGAAGTAGAATCCACTGAAAATGGAGATTCAACAGGTATGACATTTTTTTGGATCTCATAAATTTTTATTGAAGAATTTGTATAAAATAGATATTCAATTTATATGTATTTGATGACTTTTCAGATGCTCCTGTGGACCAATGTTGTATAAAAAGAAAATCAACAGCTTTAAATGATGAAACAGATGGTGCTGTAGCTGCTGATGGTGCAAGCCCTGAAAAAAAGTCAAGACTGGATGAAAAAGTAGCAGAAGCTGAAAGTAATGGAGAAGCTGAAGCTACGGTCTAATATATTTTCAACTCTGCTATCTACAGACCTAATCTATAGACACAATTTTAACAACCGGGTGTGCAGCCAGGACAGAATTTTCATCTGTAAATCCACTAACCAAAAGCATTTAAAACAAATGTTGATGTATTTGTGACGTTGCTAGTGAGAAGCAGAGATATACTTAGTAACTAATAGGAACATTGTCTGTTATCACATGATTGTTCATTTTCATTTATGTTCTTCTGTACTGGCATCCACTCTTATTCACTTAGCATTAAAGTTATCACATAAGAATACAAATAATTTTAGGAATAATATATTTCTAATTCTGCGCGTTGAAAACGGGTGTGGTGCCTGAAATATATTCTTTGTAAATTGTTTTACCAACTAGTCTTCATTTTTTATATGCATACATATATGATACAAGAGCTGTACAAACAGTAACTAATATCAGCTTTGAACAACATTAATTTTCTTCTTCAAAATTGTAATGCATCTCTCGGTGTAGCGAGAATATCTTTTCATAATTTTGACAAAAATGTTGACTAAGCGCAGATTGTATACTTGTGAAATTAAACACACTCGTTTTATGACTAATATCTTTTTGTAATATTCTATCTGAAGAAAGGGTGTATTGCTACCTATAAACAATATTTTGTTCACATTTTCGTAATTAGAAAAATACAAATTGAAAAATTGTGTTGCTGATTTAAAATATCAGCTTGGGTTATTCAAATTCTTTTTGATTATTTGAACAATTGAAAATTTTATGATTACTTTAAACTCTTTGCCAGATGTACAAAATTAACTCAATTTATGACTAAGGATATGTATCAGATACTTGATTGAAATTGTGGAAATAAATTTTTTCTATACAAATATTCTGATACATTATTTAAAAACAAAATATTTATACATTCATAGTCTATTTCAGGAAAAAATGTAATATCGCTTTGTTTTAAAAATAAAATCATTTAACTGAAATGATATGCATTCAAAGGTTCAAAATTTTGTGAAACGATAAGAAATTATTATTATGTGTTTTTTTCTATTCCTAATAAATTTTCATTTGTTAAGTAAATGAATTTGGTACTTTTTTATATTCCGAATTTCGCGAAGTGTAAATGCCATCTACAGATTAAATGGGAAAACATTTACTAACCAAACCTTATTGAAAAGTTTTCGCGGCGTAATAATTTATATCGTTTATATATTCTTTATTGAGAGTGATTACTGTTGTAAAAATATTGTCATTCAATAAATTTATATCATAACATTTAATATGACATTATAATAATCTTGCCCATAAAAAAATCAAGCAATGTCAGTGAAACCGAAATTTTTGAAACCCGGTATGTAAACAACTGATGAACATTTATGAGTATAGTTGTTTTTCAATGATCTTTATTATTCTCGTGTTTATATAATATTGAATAATTAAATCTTTTTAATTATATAAATAGAATAATTATTATTCTTAAAATTATTACACATAACCTTATAAGTTACTCTTTGAAATTCATAACCAAACAAGTACTTTCATTGTAAAGATTATAGTTTAATTTGTAATAATAATAATTCTAGGAGGTTCTTCATGGCAGGAAGATAAGCCTGACATCGATGCTCATTCGTCTACACAATTTGTATATAATGCCCATCATTCCCTTGCACTTGATATACAACGACAGAGACTTCCAATATTCAAGATCAGATCGCATTTAATTTACTTACTTGAAACATATCAAACTTTGGTTCTCGTAGGAGAAACAGGATGTGGAAAAAGTACTCAAGTTCCTCAGGTAAATATATTTATAACATAAGAAAATTATTATACAATATTTTCTATATTTTATCCAACGATAAAATAATTCTCTAAATTCAAAATACATAATGTTTTACAAGATAACGAACTGTTACTGTTCATATATTTTAAGATTCATAGATATTTTTGTCAGAATAGTAGAAATGCAAAATTCTGTTAGAACTTTGTAGAACTCATTTCATTGGCTGCTCTACCGCGCGCACCCCAATATCGAAATACCTTCGTTTTTTTTCGACATCGAGAGCGTGCGCGATTTTTATCATTTATAACCATTTTCTTTTAATAGGGTTAGAGTCCATTACCCATTGCATGACAAGCAGTTTTTTTTTTAATTATTCGCGCATTTAGTAGATAACCTTCGACCGAGTATGTTCCCGTGAGACAAGGGTCGGCACTGTCGCATAAGTGTTGTCTCGAGTTCGCGAGTAATCAATGAACGTGTATCAGATGAGGTGCAATTGGTGGAGGCTTGAAGAGGGCGATTGCATCGGCACACTCTATTGCACCGTTGTGTCGCACGGTAGTAAACAAAACAGTGTCGAGCCTGACTTGTAAATATAACCTGCGAGCATTAACGCAGTCAGTATGAAATTTTTTCAATTTCAATAAGCTACGGAAATTTTGTACGAGAGATATTTTTTTACGCCCATGCTAGAAGAGAATCTATATTACAGACGTTTTAAGAGTATCCCGGTACAGTTTACTGACAACCGTCGACGAAGATTTTGAAAACTAGTGTTGTGATATACCTGAATCGATATTTTCTCGTATACTCAATAATTTACACGTGATAATTGGTCATTTTGGAACAACAATTTCTACGAAAAGAAAAGAAAAGAAAAGAAAAGAAAAGAAAAGAAAAGGAACGGAAAATCGATACCAAGGATTTTGGTAAAGTGCCGAAAGAGATGCGAATTTGGCAGCTGCCTCTTATCCTCTTGTCTACGGACTTTTTCGATGAGTGTGGAAAGATGGAAAATTCATGAAAATTGTGTGGTGCAATTGAACAAAATCTTTGCTGTTTGAAGAATTATCGCGAGGAGGAATATTTTTCTATGGATCAAACATTTTTCCATATAATAATTACTTGTGATATATCTATAAAGAATTGGTGTAATATCACAATTGAATTAATACAATTCGCAGTATTGAATAAAACGAATCGTACTACTGAAACAAATCTGAAGTGGTGGTAAGCATACATGGCTTTAAAAAAAATTGCATCGTAAGCGAGACAGGCTGAATGTGTGGATTAGTCGCGGATTAAAATAAGTCACTGCAGATTCTCAAAGAGGTGTCAAGATGTTCGGTTCCACTACCGTAATGAGTCGAGTATTTCTCGTATTCGCCATCGTCATCGCGTTATTTTTCATCGAGATGAATTTTTTATTGTATGCGAGGATTCAAGAGCACGACATCAGACCCGTAACGAACGGCACACCATACCGATCGATGATACCCTGTGATTTGAATCCTCTATGCACGGTGACCGTGAAATCGCTGATGCTGGACTACCCGAATCATTACTTGTTCAGTCCACTAGCCACGTTAGTCGACAATATGCTGGGTATAAGCAACACTTGGACTTGGATCACACCTAACGCCATAAGCGTGTTTCACATCTTTGTTGCTATCGGCGCCGCTAGATGCGTTTCCAGCGATTCGTTATCGCACAGACGTCTGGGGGTCGCCTTGTTCCAAGTGAGATCCTGGCTGGACGATATGGACGGTCACGTGGCGAGAAAACGTGCCAATATAGCCGGCGAGCGTTCCGACGTAGGCTCGACGGGGTTCATAGTTGACGGTGTCTGCGACGCGCTTGGATGCGCCGCGCTTATCGTCGGCCTATTTCTCTACCTCGCTAGACACCCGAACCGTCGTGCCGGTTACGATAAGATGCAACAATTACCTCTTTTCTCTACCAATTCAGACGCGACAATCTACGCGAACACTAAAGGTCTTCCTTGGAATGCCGCGTTACGCAGTATGTTGCTAGTTGCTGGTCACATGATGGTAGTCAGTCTGGCCTGGAATAGGTATATCTCACTTTACCAGAATCTGTTAGAGACTGACGAAGCTGAGCCTCCTCTGACGTTGGAGGAACTCTATGATAGGCAAACAAACGTCTTCAGGAGTGACTCGTTTTGGACTATCGTTCTTGCCTGGAAGCTCATCAACTTTCACGCCGCTATGGACTACCTGTTGCTCGCGATATTCACTGATCGTGTATGGGAGTACACCAAGCTCATTAAGTGGATACCATTCGTTCTTGTACTTCTACTGGTCTACGTTACGGAATTTCACTTCCTACGAGCGTACGCTTACGTTCATGGTGTTTCGAACATGCTAGACGAGGATTCCTCGATTGGCCCCTTTGCTAACCGATGATTCGGAACATTACGACAATCTTGCTTTTGCTATTACAATTTTGTAGTTCGATTCCGGCGATGAGTCAAAGCCGAGTATAAATACGCTCGCGGTATATGTAAATTTTGTTTTAAATCTGTAACATGTTGAATGTGACCTTCTAATTGTTCATTGATTATGTCGTTATTATTTATTGACTTATATCCTAGCAAGTGATAAAGTTGTACAAAATATATAAAAAAATTCTAGAATAATTTAGAGCCAGGTTGCTTGATATTATCTGAATCTCAATTGAATTCATAGGACGTTAAATTCAAATTGAACGAATGCAAATTGCTCAATTAAGAGGTTTTGTATGTATTATGGTTTAAAGTCTCGCCAGTAATAAATTTAAACGAAAATTGTAAAATGTGACGTATATATTTGATGTTAATGTTAATAAGCGGTCTTTGCTACAGCAAAATAGATTTATTTTTTCATTTTTTAGTTCAGTGACTAGTTTTTTATAACTGCACTTTTTAGGTATTATTTATTTTTAACTAATCCAATGATTCGTATTACCGGTAGCGGTTATACGTCTTCGTTACAAGCATTGATCCTATTTTGGAATCTTACGTATCCATATACTGTTTAAGTGGTGCGAATTTGATATGCCTCGGAAAAAGTGTAGTTGTACTTAATATCTGATGTTACGCCAAACTGAATAATTCAATAATAAAAAATATTCGAATAAGTTTTATACTTTATATGAGTTCGATGTAAAAAACGAATTATTATCGTGGATGGGTCCCATATTTGTGATCAATAAAATTAATCGTAAGCGATTAGTCTACATGCAATACGTGAAGATACCGAACGCGAGTACATATTGTGTGTACAATGGTATATTTTTAAACTTTACGCTTTATGCAGCTCGCGTTGCATAAGGCATGCGCCAAAGGTCTTTTTTGCGTCTCAATCCTCGAAAACCGAAATGATAAATGTAAAACATTACGTGATAAACATTCCACTATATGTGTATAAATAATGTTTATTATTTTTGTATGATATACTGGATAGAGAAGGAACTTATGATATACAATTGTATGACAATAGACATTGAGTGATACAATTATTTCCATTTTCAAAGAATATTCATCAAATCTGTGATCTATAAATTTAACGATGTTTGCTTATTTTTAGAAAAAATGTAAATTCGATTATATATAGCATATTTATACTGTTTGCATAAGAAAATGTAAATAGCTTTTTTAATTAAAATGATTTGCCTGGAATTTTATCAATTCTCTTCATCCCCTCTAACTTTATTCTTTATTTAAAATTATTTAAAATTCAATTACATTTTTAAATTAACAGTATCTCGTTGAGGCGGGTTGGTGCACCGATGGTAAAATTATTGGGATCACGGAACCACGAAGAGTCGCTGCTACTACTTTAGCGAGTCGTGTTGCCGATGAACGTAACTGCATCTTGGGTACTGAAGTTGGTTACTGCATACGATTTGATGATCGCACGAATGAATCAACGAAAATTAAGGTAAATGGAGATTATATTAAAAAGAATAAATTCTTTTTCATTATAATGACGAGTTCTAACCCAATTTATAAAATTATTACAGTATATGACGGAAGGCATCTTGTTACGAGAAATGATGAGTGATCCACTATTAACTAGGTATGCTGTACTGATATTGGACGAAGTTCATGAACGAACGTTGCTTACTGATATTATTATGGGATTATTAAAAAAAATACTACGGGTAGGTCAAACTAACAAATTCTTAATTATACAGCTGAAAATTCATAATAAAATTAAATTTTTTTTCTAGAAAAGGAAAAATTTGAAAATTATTGTTTCATCAGCAACAGTTGAAGCAACGGAATTGCGTGACTTTTTTAATACAAACTCTACAAAAGATTCAACGAAAGATAGTGCCACTATCATGAGTGTACAGGGCAGGCTTTATCCTGTTGATATTTTTTATGTAAAAGAACCCGTCCCAGATTATGTTACAGCTGTAGTAGATACCGCTTTGAAAATCCATGAGAGAGAAGAGCCTGGAGACATATTGGCTTTCTTAACCGGACTCGACGAAGTTGACCGTGCGGTGTCGCTTTTATCGGATCATTCAAAACTGATTAAAGATGGCAAACGTAAAAGCAAAATAGCAATAACTTTGATATATCATAAAAAAGATTTCAGAATTACATCTCTTTTAATTACAGAAAAAATTTTGCCTCTGGCCATGTATGGATCTTTACCAAATTCGGAACAGTTGAAAGTATTCTGGAAAGCCCCAAAGGATACTCGAAAAGTTGTCGTTGCAACAAATATAGCAGAAACGTCTATTACAATTCCGAATATTGTTTATGGTAGAAACACAGTACGCTGTTTAATTTTTAGACTAGTTTTTCTTCGGTTAACATATTATGTTTACAAAAATACTTTTGTTTCGCATAGTAATCGATTGTGGATTCGTTAAACTCCCTTGGTTCGATGCCGAGACGCAGACTAACAGTTTAATAGTATGCCCAATTTCCCAAGCCTCGGCAGATCAACGAGCTGGACGCGCCGGGAGAGTACAAAGTGGAAAAACTTACAGGTATTGTAAAAATTGGTTAGAAGCATAAATTTATAAATGGTTATGCTATGATTTACAATTTTATTATTGCAGATTATACACAGAAAATTCGTATGACAATTTAACGAAAGCAACACCCCCAGAAATGCAGCGATCTGATTTATCAGTTGCTATATTACAATTGAAAGCTTTAGGAATTGATAATGTATTGCGATTTAATTTTCCATCGTCACCGCCAAGTAAAAATTTATTGGGAGGCTTAGAACTACTGTACGCACTTGGGGCTCTTGATAGAAATGGAAATTTAACGGAACCATTAGGAATAACAATGGCTGAAATGCCTCTAGAGCCGACTTTTGCAAGATGTTTGATCTCATCAGGTTATTATTAATAACATGTATATAATTTTGATTACATTATAATAGTCTGAATTTTATCATTATTACCTGACAGGTGAAATGGGTTGTTCTGACGAAATGATCACAATTTTTGCAATGCTGCAAGTACAAAATGTTTTTGTAAGGCCGATTAGTGGACAAGCTTCAATCAAAGCTAGAATAGCGCATCGTAAATTTGAAGTAGAAGAAGGTGATTTGCTAACGTTGTTGAATGTTTATACAGCTTATGAAAAAAATAAATCTCCATCTTGGTGTCAACAACAATTTCTCAACAACAGAGCTTTACGACGAGTAACTGAAATTCGCGATCAAATGAGTCGGATGCTTAAAAAATTAAATATACCCCTTTTATCGTGTAATGGTTGGTATCTCAACATTTCATAATCGATTTATAACTATTATATTATCAATATTCTTGATTATATAATTCCATAGGAAATGTTCAACTTTTGCTGAAATGTATTACGTCTGGTTTATTCTCCAAGGCTGCTTATTTACATTACACAGGAGTGTATCGTTCTTTGAGAGGAAATAAAGATTTGTTCATTCATCCTAATAGTTGCTTATATACTTTGCAGCAGCCTCAATGGTAAATAACATCCGTTTAATGTTTATAAAAAATAAGTTATTAAAATTTTCTTCTTTTTTTAGGGTATTATTCTGTGAAATTTTACAAACCAATAAAGTTTACATGAAAGATTTAACTGTAATACAACCAGAATGGTTGATAGAATTAGCGCCTCATTTTTATGAAAGAGCATCACTAGAAACTTTTTAACTACTTATGTAACTATTTATAAATAATAAACGAAAAATGACTGAAATACATAATTTTACTTTTTTATAATTTGATGTTCATGAATATACCATTGTTCATATTAATTAGAATTTTAAACTTACGATTTCTCCGATAATTAAAAAAAGAGTATGTATAGTAATAGTTTAAAAACACACACACACATGACATGTGCAACGATAACATAAATTTATTACGTTCAACTTTCGGTTATCACATTGCAATTGGTAACACTGATAAGGTACCGCTAGATAAGAATCCGTTTGACGAAGTAAATAGTTCGTTACTTTGTCTATTATTACAATCATATTAACATGATTTGAATGATTCCAACTTAAACCATAACGATTTTTCATGTTCCTTGTTGATCATAATTAAAAAATAAATTCATGTCATTAAGTATTTTTTTTAATCCAGACCGCATACAATCAGTGACAAGTAACATTCACCGTGCAAAAAATGTAATATTTTTTGAATGTTCTTGTATTTAAAAAGTCTATTTATAATTCATTCCGATAAGAAATAACCGAAAATCGGATATTGTTTTGAAAAACTTTGTAAATGTGATAATTCACATCCCTTTAACCAATTTTATTGAATATTATGAAAAAAAAATATGGAGGTTAGCGAAACACGAAATCTTATTAGAGATTTAGATTTGACACTTCAACCTCGCATTGCTCCACGGTATAAAATCTGGTTACCACTTGCTACACAGCAGGTAAATAATTCGTCCTCTTTAAAGAAAGTTGAATTTGATATTCTACTATCAAAATCTTTCAATTTCAATCAATGACGTGTTCAATTTCTATGGAAAAAAATAAAATAAATATAATTCATTTTCTATTTTTAGTTACGGTTGAGAAGTTTAATTCAAATAATAGGACATAATTTAATAACAACTGTAAAACATGAAACTCATTGGTTCTACTATACTTTACATAGATCAACTATGTCATCCCCATTATACACAAGTGAACCAATCGATAATGCAAATCCTAGATGGTCATGTCTTGAAGTACCTACTTTACATGCTACAGGATATTCTTCTGCTAGTGGTGAGATATTATATATCAATTAGTTACTTCCTCTCATTTGTTAAATATAAATAAGAAGTTTTTATTTTTTCTTTAATAGAAGTTGTATTGCGATTATGGCAAAGGACTGCGATGGATGATGCTGGATCAGATGTAGCTCTTTTCACTTGGAGTATATCTTTTAATGGCTTAGCATACATTGGACCAAAATTACCGAATAATTTAGAAAACGTAATAAAAGAAAATTCACTTATTTTTTATTTTCATGGTGGTTATTTTGCTCCGTTATTTTGCTTTATTAATCCACCGGTATTGAAAAAATACCTTTATATGAATTTACCTATTACGGAAATAAGAGACAGTTATACTGTAAATAAGCTTACTAGTTTAAAAAGTAAAATGCAAGCATTAAAACAACAAACAGAATCTGTACAAACTCTACGAATGCGTATTGCATCAGGAGAAGATTTCCAAACACCGAGATATCCATCAACTTTATTAAATAGACTTTTACAACCCCGTAAAGTAAATAAGGAAAAAAAAGCAGAGATATTAGCTATGAAAAAAGAATTAGAAATGGCTAGATTCAGAATAAAGTTATTAGAACAAGAATGGGCAAGAAAAATGGCAGAAGTACGAACTTTGAACCAGACACATTCAAATCTTCTAGAAGAGAATCAGGATCATGGTAATTGAATTTTTCAAATTTTCATGGTAGCAAGATTAGGTAAATAGCGATTATACTGTGCAGGTTCTGAATTAATGGAAAAATATAGGAGATTAAATAAAGATATGGAGAAAATACATGAATGGAAGCAAGTTCATACGGAAAAAAGAGAAATATACATTCAATTATCTAATCAACTCATCTCCAGACGTCGACAATTAATGTCTGAATTAAGTTACATATACCCTATTAATCAGGTAAATATCTGAACTCTTTAATTAATCATTCAAAATGTAGATTTTCTTTATGTTTATTTAGGTTGGTCAAGGAAAATATACAATAGGTAATGTTCATTTACCAGATAGTGAAGAATTGGAATCATCAAATGATACTCAAATAGCTGTTGCACTAGGATTTGTTGCACATGCGACTCAAATGATTGCACATTTTCTAAATGTACCAACTAGGTATCCTATTATTCATTATGGTTCACGCAGCAAAGTTATTGATCATATCACAGATAGTTTACCAGATAATGAAAGACAGTAAGTATCAAATGTAGTTTTCAATTTCATCTGTGTTATTTTCCAATACATTATAATTTTAGGTTTCCATTATTTGCTCGTGGTAAAGATAAATTGCAATTTAATTATGCTGTTTATTTACTGAACAAAAATATAGCACAGTTACGATGGTACTGTGGTTTATCCACAACTGATTTAAGAACTACTCTATCTAATCTTGCTACTCTCATTAACGTTAAGAATACTCAATCCCCGTAAGTGCGATAACAACTTTTTTCTTACTATTTTCGTACTACATGGTTAATTTATTCTGCAATTTTTTAGTTTAGACAATACAAGACGTACATTGTCAACGTCATCTTTGGATACTGAAATCAATGATAGACGTATTCCATCTTTCACGCTGCCAACACAAAGATTCACTTCTGAGAGACAAAGTTCATCTCATACTGTAGCACAATCTGAAGTTTTGAAAACCCCTTTAAGTTCGTCATTAGATAGAGGATTAGACAAATCTTCAACAACTGCTATTTTAAATAGTCAGTCAAAACGAATCTGTAAATCTCAAGAGAGTTCAATTTACGATGAAGTTATAGTATCATCAGAAAATGACTTTAGTACAAGTAATAATGAAAATATGGATGAATCTATTTCAAAATATAATGATGACTGTAAAGTTAAAAAATCAAACAGTAGTGCTACTCTTGATAAAATGGCAATTGAGAGTAATATCGAAATAATGACACCAACATCTTTTTCGAAATCGAAAAATGTTACAGACAGTTTAGATAGTACTGAAAGTGTTAGAGATCATAGTTCCAATTCAATTAGTAGTTGCGAAATGGCAATAAGCTGTGCCCAGGTTGAAGGTGATGAGATTCTCAGTGATGATCATATTCAACAAGCAGAGAATTCTAACAAATATCAAATAGCTGGTGAAATTAGCGATGTACAAGATACTAAGACTGTAAAATTTGAAAATAAAGAATCCAACATAGGGAATTTATTAGATAGCGATAAACTATCTTCTAATAGACTTATTAGTAAGAATGAGAGTGCTAAATTAGCACCAGAATCTGTAAATAAGAATGAAAAATATAGTGAATTTGAAGATACTCTCGAAAAAGCTGAACAAAAATCAGAATTAGATTCCAAAAATCAAATAGTAGATTCAATAAGTAAGAATTCACAACATGAAGAAGTTGCTTTCCAAACGAGGTGAGTGTAATTAATGATATTCTCACAATTGTGCAAAAAATATCAAAATACAAATAAACTGTGAAAGTGTATTGTTTCTTTACATAGAGTGGTAAAGGATGTGGAAATTCATTCAGAACATTTACCAAAAAGTGACAAACATACCGCAGATCATCAAATGGTATGTGGCTTAAAATATAATTTCAATTAGAAAATATTTTCGTTTATTATATTAAATTTACTGTTATATGTATCAAGTTGGATGGAATGATGGAAACACATACGGTAGAAGAACCAAATGAATTATTGGAATTTCGAACCTCAAGTGAATATTTAGATCTTATGAAGCAAAGCTCAAATAATGTATTTGCGCGAACTGAGGCATTAGCAAATAAGAAAACAAGCTTCAAAGTAATGAAACCCCGGTTATGAATCTTGACTCTTTTCATTTTAAATTCTGTTATGTTTTATGTATATTTTTACATTTATAAAAACAGTATTTTAGGAATACCAAAATGTAGTACAGCATATATTCCATACAAAATATTTATTGTGAATTGTTACAACTAAAATGATAAATATTTTTCTTTGTCAGTTGAATAATTACTATTGAATTTTGATGCATTTATCAATTGAACAATAATTATAATCAAGTTTATCTACGTTTCTTATTTTTGTTTAACAAATTAGTACTAAATGTATAAAAGAATGATAAAACAAATTCAATGCTATCGTTTTACAAAATTTATAAAATATAAAACCGTTTAATGATAATAATAGATGATTATTGCATTAAAACATTTAATTTCAAAATCGATGTATGTAAACAACTTTGTATAAAGCCTTACATCAAATTTCACATGGGTTTGAACTTGCTAACGTACAGAATTAATATGAAATCATATTATGTTAACTATTATGCTCACATGCATACATATTAGTCTCAAAATTAACTATTTTCAATTTGCTGAAACAATTGTAAATAAATTACTTCATCTAGAATAATAGATAAATTGAATACATAAACAGCCAAATGTAAATTCCCTTATATTGTTAAATAAATTAATTTCGTAATAAAAAAGTTATATTATCTATATCCAAATAATAAAAAATTTTGAGCTAACTAATATTCTTTTGACCTGTACACAAAAAGCTGCTATGGTTTTTTATGATTTATTGTTTACGCTTAGATAAATTAAAATGTTGATTTAACAAATAGTTTCTTTGGCACATTTGTAATAAATGATTTCTAAATGAAAGAATTTGATTCCCTATTTTATATAAATATTATAGTTTACCATATTATGATTATTTTATTTAAAAAAATAAACAATCACTAATGGTGATAGATATTATATATCTTAAGATTTGTATGATTTCTTTACATTGTTTGCCTGGTAACCAGTGTGTGGCTCACATCCCATAGTTGTTGTGCGATTTTAGAATCCAATTCTTTATCCAAACTATAAATTTTACAATCTCGATATATATGACCAGATTCTCCTTCTAAAGCAGGATCTGTTGCACAATGCAATACAGTTTGTGCACCCTATTAATTAATAAAGAATATTATTTCCCAGAATTATTAATTGAAACAATTTAATATATATGATTTTTTACCTGATTAGCAGTTCTTAGGAATAACAATGCAACTGGAGAAAAAATGATGTAATGAAACCAACTTCTGCGTACATTTCTAAATAAACCTGTATATGTAAAACCAGGACAAACCATATAAACAGAAACACCTGTATTTTTTAACCTATTTGTTAGCTCTGTACCAAAATACGCATTAGCCAATTTAGAGTTACAATAAGCAGGATTCATACGAGTTTGAGGTACAAATCCTTTTTCACCATTCAAATTGGAAAAATCTATTGTTCCAGATTTTAACAAAGTTGAAGTCACAATGACTATCCTATTAAAATGAAATTACTTTTTTCAGCATTGCATGACAGTAATTTAACAAAACATATGTATTTAATATATTTACCTACTAGGTGCAGATTGTGTTAAACGATCTAGAAGTAGATTTGTTAAAAGATAATGACCTAAATGATTAACTCCAAAATGCATTTCAAATCCATCCATTGTATACTCTTGTTCTTTTACAGGTACATACACACCAGCATTATTAATCAATACATGGATTTCGGGAAAACTATGCAAAATCTGATCAGCGAATTCTCTAATTGATTTCAGGGATGCAAGATTTAATTCCATTGGAATCTGTAACAATAAATAAATTATATATTTCTGTAATTATGAAAATAAACAGTTCACAAAACACAATTAACAAAATTCTTACCAATTTACCAGTTGAAATTTTATTACGAATTTCAGTTACAACATTCTTAGCATTTTGCAGATTTCTGCAAGCTATTATAATTGTTGCATTGCGTTTAGCTAGTTCCTTTGTAGTTTCTTTGCCAATACCAGAATTAGCGCCGGTGACAATAAACACACGGTTTTCTAAATTACACTTGCTCTTACATTTCCCCCAAGCTCGTTCGCGGCATTTTCTTAATAAACCAATTATTAAAACAACCGGTAAAACAATATAACACCAAGAGGAAATCATGTTGCGATATTACCAATAAGTTTTTCGTCAACAGACGTATTTGCAAATCGATCAAAAGGAGTGAAGATGATTAGCAGAAATTAACTAAGAAATTGTGCCTTTTTTCGAAAATTTCAATAATGTTTTGTCATATTTGAACTAATCATAACACACTTTAACTAAAAAGTATTTCAGTATACCGTTTTCACAACTAAAGTGCATGTTCACCTTACACGGCCATTTACATTCAGACTAAACAGATAGTATATACATAAACATACACAAGGATTTGGTTATAAGAGTAGATCACTTTTCGTTTTGTTGCATTATTACGATTCCAACTGTCAGCTATTTAATTCAAGACCTCTATGCCTCATCATCGCTATATTTGCATATATTTATGAAAAATGTTGCGAGACGTAATTAAGTCGTTAATAATAAGCGGCTTGGGAATTGTTTTTGGTATAATTGCTTTCTTTATTTTCTTTGTTGGTTACGGAAATCATGATGCTGGTTTTTGGTCTGTATTATCAGGTTAGTTGAACAATAATTATCATGAAAGATGTCAAAAAATTAAATTCTGTTATCAAATACAAAATTGATAAAAACAAATAGAAAAAAATTAAATTAATATACTTAACCTGTTTTTGTCACGTAATAATGAATCAAAATGAAATTTAGGAATATTAGCCACCGTTTGTTTTCATTTACACTGGGTAAGAGGTAAAGGGACTTTGAATGTATGGCACAACAGCCGTACTTTAAGTATTTTGCACATCTTTGGTTTTTTGACCGCTGTCGCTGGTATTACTGCTTTTATTTGGTATTTGTTCATCACATTCTATTATGAAATACGTAAGTCTATGTTTGAATTAAATTGTAAATTGGATCATATTTGTTTAAATGTTCATATGTACTTCTTTTCTTCAGCCGTTCAACCTATAATGGCAAGTACTGTAATTCCTGCTGTGTGGTCCATGATCAGTGGAAAATGGGGGATTTACTTAATGATATATTCAGATAAATATGTTATAATTGTACAAGAAGGATCATCTCCTATTTTAGGGGATAGTAGTGCTTGAGAATTCATGAAAAATACTTTTATTAGTAAAATATACCTCACCTATAATATTTTTGTAAAATGATTAATAACAAAATATTTTTTTTAAACATTTGTAAACTAACTTCATTCAAAGTTTTATAATCTTTTATTGTACAATTCAAGGACTGAAATACGCTTCAAATGTTTGAAAGAACATTTGTTTTTTCATTAGCACATAGTCCTTGATTTTCACAATTTTATATAAAATTTTCTTAATGTTCATTAGTTATTATATTAAAATATATAAAATAATATAACATTGTTACAAATGCTATTAATAGTAGTTATACTACAGTTTTAAGAATAAGCATAAAATATTTTTTAAAAATTTTATAATTCAAGAAATAAATTTAAAAATTTAATAAAATTTTTCATTTATCTTTCTTAATTCTCAATTTACTAATATAATTGCAACAGATTTTACGAAGGGCTCAATTTATAATATGGATAAATTAAGGTATATAGTCCTATTAAAGAAGAAACAAATCCTAAAATTCCAACAGTGCCAGGACTGAATTTTGTATATCCCAATGCAGTCATGGGAATTAATAAATCACAACTATTTTTTATACTATCTATCAGAACATCTTTGCGATCCCTTAATAATATTGCTCCACAATGTTTAAGGACTTCATACTTAGAATAAAAATCAGCCTTTAGTAATGTCCCGGAATAACGTTTTTCCATTAACTTTAGAATTTCATAAATGTCTCTGGTTAAATTGATTATTATAGTTAATAACCAATATTTGTTTGCTGTGTTGCTCCAATTTTCTATGTTAACTCTTGTAACTCCAACACGTCCCATCCAAATAATATGGTCGGACAGAAGAAATAAGGCATTAGTTATTTTTGATAGAGTTAATGTTATCCTAAGTACCAAATCAGGATACTTCATTGCCTTTGAAGCAGAATATAGACTATCTAAAAACCTTCCTAGTCTCAACACTGTAAATAATTATAAATTTCAATTATAAAATACATCTATATATTTATATGTAATGTTATGAATGAACATACATTTTCGAAAAGAACTAAATGTATATTCCAAACTCCTTAAGACATCAACAGAATTTCCAATATTTCTCGAATTCTGAGAGTAATACCAACAAGCTCGAGACCCATATTGCAATAATCTATAGATTAATATGTTTGTTATTAAGTAGTAATCAAAATAATAATTTAATTTTACAAACCTTATGATTCTATCTCGTCCAGTAGTTTGTTCATTCAATTTTATAATTATATCCATTTTGTTTTATAGATGGTAGTTACAATACGTAATATAATTGTTAAGATAATATTTATATACAAACAGTATTATATCGTTGTAATATTTTTCAATAAATGTTGGCCATTTATCCATTAGCATTGAAAATATTACAGATACTACTTTGCAAAGAAATGGTTGTATTTGCGCGTCATGGTGTATCTTTTGCCTTTAATATCAAGGTCCACTCATTTAATAAATGTAAACAATTACGCTATCACGCTATGTTCATACAAAGTTCATAGAATAACAAATATTTTCGCAAAATGCAAAATCCCATCAGATTTATGATTTTGATATAAAGATGGCGCTTGTATATACTCTAATTAATATCACAGCTATGCTCTATAATTTTTCAGTTAATGCATTGCCTGTTGTCTGTTTACTTTACCGATTATACCACAGCGTGGTGAAAGGTTACTTGTATGAAATAGAATGTTTAAAATGAAATAAAAATAGCTTTCTTAATTTACATTTATTATAAAACAGTCATCACAAATATAAATGAATCTATACTTTTAAGAAAACATATATTTGAAAGTTTTTTAAAAAATTTTATTTATAATTTTCATTTTCAATTGAAAATTCAAATTTTCATCATGGCTAAAATAATAGAATCGCTGCAACATTTGAGCGTAAAAAATTCACATGCCGAAACTATATCCGCTGAAAAAACATGTATTAAAAAAAAAATAGAATTTCTTAAAGTAATAGAAGAAACGGTGTGCAATGGGAATGATTACATATTAGGAGTCTGTGGTACGCAAAGGTAAGCTTTAAATTGTTTTCAAATTATGAGATTTAAAAATATTAAATTACTAAAATATAAAAACTAGTCAGTCTTATATAATAATCTTAATAAAAACAACAATTTTTAGCAATCCAGAATTTCGAATTGCTACATCACTCTCAAACTATTCCTGTATTGTTTATTCCATTGAAAATAACTTAAATCAGATTGCTTCATTGACTCATTTCAATTCACCAATCATTGGAATAAAATTCAGTGCAACTTCAAAAAATATTTTATATGTTGGATGTAACAATGGGAAAATAGCTGCATGTGATTTGAGAGCAAAAGGAAAAATAGTTGCTGAATTTCAAGGTATTATTTATATATTATGATTGAAAATTCAATATACTTTTCTATTTCTCACTCTATAATATGAATTTTATCATTTATTTTTAATACATGTAGAAACAAATGAATAAAATTTAATTAAATTACATTTACTGCAATCAAATAATAAACACTTTGGATTTTAGATGATTCCGATGATGGAAAAATGAAGCCATTAGCAAGTTTTGATATAAGCGATGACGATAGATTGTTAGCAGGTGGAACAGAACATGTTGGTGGTGATGCATTTATTTTATTTTGGGATTTGAGAAATAACAATTCCAAGATGAATGATAAAAACAACATTCTTGGTGGATATTGGGAATCACATATGGATGATGTAACTTGCTTATCTTTTCATCCTAAAAAAAGAGATATTTTAGCTTCTGGAAGTACCGATGGCTTGATTAATATTTTTGATCTTACGCAATCTTCTGAAGACGCTGCATTGTCCTATTCTTTGAATACTGAATCATCTGTAGTAAGTTCAATAATAATCTACCAAGTTTCATGTGACAATGAAAAAGTAAATAGATTCTAATAATTTGTTATTATCATTAATAGGACAGAATAGGGTGGTTAAATAATGACAGCTTATGGTGTACAACTCATACTCATACATTGCAGTTGTGGGATTCAGATGGAGCAACTCCTCGTGCTAAATTTGATCGTAGTAATTTTGCAATTTCACCTGTACATTCATTTTCAATTTTAAATTTCTTGATATGTTTTAGTAACAATTTCCAGTAAAAATTATTAATTTTAGAATGAAGATCTGGAGAATGGCTACATTGTGAAAGTTCATACATCTAATTCTTTCGAATACCCATTTTTACTAGGAGGCTCAAACTGTGTTAAGAAGTCAGTAAATTATTTAATATAACAATTACATGAATTGTACAACAGTTAGTAATTATTTGTCTTATGCGTTTACAGGCAGAGTTTAGTATGCTTAAATATTGTAAATGATAAATTGGAATCATGTCCAGACCTTATAGACAACACGCAAATCGTACGCGATAGTTGGCTTCATGAAAAGGTAAGTTATAACATTTTTTTCAGCCACACTCATCTATAAATTGATTGACATCATTATTTAATTGAATTTGTAGAGTTCATCTTTGGTAACAGTTGGAGAAAGTGGGATTCTTAATGTTTGGAAAGTAGCAGAATCGCCTATTATTGAATCAAATTCTGGATCTAAGTTAGCTTCGAAGATGACAAGTGCAAAAGGCCGAGATCGTCATCATAGAACTAAACCGTACTAAGTGAAATTTTATATAGAATAGAAATATTTTCTATTGGAAATCTAATTTTTTTTTATTCATAGATAAAAGAAATTTTCAATACGTAAATTGAAACCATGATTTACGTTCTCTGTCACTCGTTTTTATTACAATAACAGTTGTATATACATAAATAATAAATAAGTATTAATTTTTATTGTTGGTGTATTACTCAACAATGTTTCACATATTATTTTTGGTTGTTTGGAAATATCTATCATTATCCAATGAGATTAAGATATCCTTGTGCATCGTTATGTGATGTTATAATTAATAACGAACATACATATTTAAATTCATTTGAATGATAAAATTTAATAGCAATTAACATACGCTAATATGCTATGATAATTTAACAAAGCATTGCAATTGTTACTAGTATAGTTACATCTTATGTATTTTGGGTAAATCATTATAAATTATTTCATAGGTATTTCATACAAACGAACGTGAGTGAGTTTATTACATATAACAATTTTACATTTATGTTTCAGAGACGATTTTAGTAGTGAATAGTATCACAATAATAACAGTAGATACAATTTTCATGAGAAATAGCAAATATAGAATAAATGTATAAAAATACTTCTCACTAGAAATTGAGAGAAATTTTTTTCAAAGAACAAGGTAGTTGCAGTGACAATAAATAATTTTTTCTTATAGTATTGATAATTTTTGAATGTTCAAAATTAATACCTCGGTATAGGCCGCCACTTTAGTATTAAAGTATTAATGATTTGATTTTGTGTATTATGTTACTAATATTATGAAACATAACTCAATTAGAAAATGATTTATTTTAACAGTATATAACAGTTCACGATATGTTGAACTTTTATGTATTATAGGTATATTATTACTTTATGGAAATTTTGATAAGAAAAAAATAAATGTGAGAACAAAAATTACATTTATTTTCTTATCAATTATAAGAATGCATTCACAGAGCAATTATTTAATAACAATGGAATATGATGTCGTACTCTATATACATATCAGAAGACTCTTCAGTACTGACGTGACTAAAAATAAATGCATCTCTTGGAACTTACAACTTTCTGTAGCATTTTATAACTCAATCATTATACTGTTATTGCATACTGATTTATTTTTTTAATACAATTTTAATAGGAATGTCTGCGTGATGTATCAAAAATAGTTCATTGAATACTGTTTACTTTATTTCAATAAAATTATGTAAATTTAAAATATGAAAGAGGAATAAACTTTTTATTCCTTACATTCATGAATGTATGTATATATATATGTATATTTATACATATATGTTTATATTATGTATAATACGTACGTGAATGATCAGATTAATGCCAAAAAAAGAAGTTAACAGAGTATTTACAGTAAAATAAAACAACAGATGTAAACAATTATTAATAATGTTACATATAAAAAATACTATACAAACTAACATTCCCTTCACCATATTTCTAAAATATACAAAGTAAAAAAATTTATAAAAAAATTTCTTTTTTAGAGTTGTTATACAAATAGTTGCTTCATACAATAACAACAATTGTCGAATGCAACTATTCTTTAAGAAAAAAAAATAGAAACAGTCTTTGTAATTAATTATAGGAAAGATTAAAACCCATCGATTTTTAATCTTACATTTCTCAGTACCGTAGAGTCTTTTAAAATCTTCAACAATTGTTACTACAATATGATAGAAGTATGTTAATGTTGATTAAAAAAGTTGAAGTTAAAGATCGAACACTTATCCTTGAAGGATGACAAAGTTATAATTCATTTAATTTTCAGAATTTTATACACTCTCGGTAATGCGATAGAGGATGGCTTATGAAATTTTGTGATTGACGATAATTTTTTAATACTTGATCTTAATACTTGAATTTCTATTGTCATCACAATTTATCGAGACAAATTCATATGTAGTATTTAATAATTTTTTTTCACTATTAACCCGTGATAAACACACATGATTTCATTAAAATGCATATATCGGATCGATCATGCTCTGCATGTTTTTCACAGGTTGTATTTTTCTTATAATCTAATAATATACCGTGCTTTATTAACGATGTTGCTATAAATATAAATCCAATCATATTACACGCCATAAAATTCTCTGTTAGGCTCTATTTTTCTTCATGAATTCTTGGTATAATTCCCTGATTATTAATTTAACAGGAAAGCATGCCGTATGAAATGCATCAATGCATAGCCAAATTCAAAATGTACTATGATTACTCTACGAATACAAGACATTAATTCCCTTCACAAGATTTTAGTTTAATAATGATTATTTTTTTTTTCTTAGTATTTGATAAAAATTATTTAATTTATTAGCCAGAGCATGCTACAGTTGATCTTACACAATGAATAAATAAAATATTTTGTATTTAATATAAAAAAATACAATAACAATAATGGCAGTGAGTAATCTCGAAGTAAAGTACAAAATACACATGCGTTCATTGCTCATTATTACCATTCTGTAAGAAAAAAATTTCCACCTTGTTTTTATATAAAATAATAACGTAAAAGTAAATGCAAATCTGTAAAGAAATAATGTCAATTATCGACTTGGCACATATCATAGCAATTCATTATTTCGTTATTCGTAGAATAGTTTTATTTCCATCGTTTAAGCACGTATTAATGTATTTTAAATTAAGTTATAAGAATAGCTACCGTAAATACATGCCGTCTCTCAAGGTTAGAGCATGCTTATGGAATTTGCACATATGAATACTTATATGAATTAGAGTCGCTTATCCTATATCTACAAACATTCGTATTATTTTCCTTTTTTACCTGAAACGGATAAAAAGATATCGTAGCATTCACACATTAAGCACGTATGTGTTACCAAACTTACACTCGCTTGTATACGTAACTACATGTGCTTATGAAAAATATATACACATTAATGTATATGTAACCATAATATATGCATATTTTTTCCTGCTTTCGAGCAAGTTAGCAATACATCTATTTAAAAGTTTTGTCTAAAACGTTATTCTCTTTTTCAACTGTTCAGTCGGCATGATAAATATAACGAGCAAAAATCCAACAAGATTCTTTTACCTATTTCATCAAACCGGCCATAATTTATCTGCTGAATTTTCTTAATTGATATTTCAAACTCTTAATTAAAATGTTTTAAATGCATTTTTATATGATCATCATTTTTGTAGCATTTTATACAGATATATATTATTGCCCTTCATTTTTGGCATATAACAATACTTTTTTAAAATCATGAAACCATAAAAAATTAATGCCACAAACGATTTCACAAATTGATCTGACGATGATCTAAAGAAATTAAAGTTATTAATAATAATATTATATCGGAATATAATAATTTATTTTCATATCAATTTGAGACGTTATTCACCGACATACATATATACGCAATTAGTAAAAAAAACGAATCGCATAAAATTCTCAACTACTTTTATAATTCCCATTCCCTACTTAAAGTGATTTATTCAAAAAACTATTCTTTTCCTCAATAATTTGACTTTTATTCTATCGTTTCTTTGAATCAAATTCGCTATGAATGATAGATAAAAAAAATAATTGCACTCTCAACAAAATAATTGCTAACGAATTTCTCAACCGTTTAACAAGCATTTTGAATTATTCAAAAGAGAAGATACTCAACCTACTTGTAAGAGGAAAAATAAAGTTACTATTTACCGACATTGTTGTCAGGTCACAGATCAATTGTCACATCATTTCAATGTAAATTTCACCGAAAACATTCTTTAGAACGAAGAAAAATATTCGAATATAGGAATACTCAAATTATTCAACATTATTAAATACTTATATTACTGTGTAACGTGAAGTATTTTAAATTTTATAATTATGCCCGTACAAAATTTTAAAGACCTGGTAACAAACTGTGTAATTATTGATTATCAATTAGAGTACCTCTGCATTTTTTTAATCGAATCAAGTCAAAAAGATTTAACACGACTTCTCGACTGCGTGTCTCTTGATTGACTTCTCGACGGTGTGGGCGTTGACGTTGGAGTTGCTGCTTCCGTTGCTGGAACTCGTGTTCGGTAGTGTTTACGACCAAATCGGAAGAAACGTCAGAAAAAGATAACTTCTTCTTCTAATGGTTGTGACTGTTCTGCTCGTTGATGTTGATGTTGATATGTTTCCGGAGGCGATCGAGTTATTCGAAATGACCTGTTCGAAGTGTTTGTTGGGTTGACGTTGCTATGATTACTTCCAAGTTCTGGCGAAGAGAATGCCGATCCACTGATTATAGCTGGATTACTTCCTGTCCGGGAGTGACGATCTGGACTATTATTACTTACTGTATTACCGCTTCTGCATAACAATCAGGTATGTCAATTTTAACTATAATGCTAGATAGCTTGGTATTTATCGAACATACCTTGAATTATTATTACTTCCACTTGCTAATTTTAGCGGTAGTTGCTGTTTAACTGGCAAATTACTCTGCACTTTCTGCTGATTGGTAGCGCTTATTAAATTTATAGGTACTCTTTTTGTATCAGGTTGGGTTTTTCGCAATTGTAAACTGTCAGTTCCTTGTGAAATATGAGTTAAATGGTGAACAGTAGGTGGACCACCCGCTGAACCTGTAACTAATGTAACACCTTGACGCTCGAGTGCTTCTAAACGCCGATACAATTGATCTCGTTGCTGTGTCACATCTCGCTGTTCAGCAGCCAATTGTTCTCGTTGTCTATTCAATTCCGCTCGTTCTTCATCCAATTGATTCCTTTCCTGTTGAGAAGCAGCTCTAAATGCTGCTTTTTCTCGACTCAGCTGATCTTGCAAATTTCGCAATTCTTCTAATTGTCGATTAGGATTTGGTCTGCTATTTGATGATTTCCCTATACTGCCTTCTTTGCACGCTGCTAGTTGGGCTTGCAAGCTGTCAATAGTTGTCATTTGATTGCTTATAATACAAAGTAATGTATAAACGTGATGAGATAATCGAATTGCAGTCAATTGTTGATCTTTATTAATTTCAGTATCCGTGAGATTTTTTTCTTCGTCACTTTCTTTCAAAAATTCATTAACTTTTGGAAGCGAAGTTACTGGATGTACAGTTGTAGCATCGCGGATAGGGTACTTTTCCTAAAAAACAAATTTATATGAAATGATGATTTACGAATAAAGTAATAATCCAACTCACTTTACTGTGGTCAAAGCCAGCAAAAGTTTCAGCTCTACGTGGAACGCAGAGCGCTGGAGGAATGTATGCATCGCTATGTCGTTCGCCCGCAGAACTTAAACTTCTTGACAATGTACCACCTCCAGCCGTAAAAGATAACGAGCTGGCGAGTCTTGTTGCTTCTCGTACCGCTAAAACAACCTTGAAAATTTTTTCATAAATACACAATTAAATAGAATTATAATTTATTATACACTACTCAAAACAATTAGCGGGTCACTTCTCGGCGGTCAAAAATTGGTCATTTTCAAATGCCTGTATCTCTCGCGAAAATGATCGTACGACCTCGATCAAGAAAACATTTTAAAGCTTGGATCTTCCTCTTTAAGATGATTTTTTAGAAATTCCGTACGTAACTTTGGCTCTCTCTTTCGCTCTTTCTCTCTCTCTCTCACACTCTCCTTCAACATAATAAACCATTATTTTTAAACTATTGCGGGTCATTTTCATTTTCACATTATTGCAATGAGAAAACATGAAAATGTAACATATTTTTCAAACGACTGTATCTCCGTTAAAAATTATCGTACGAAGACGAGTAAAAAACCAAATTGAAGCTTAAATTCCATACTTCATTATTACTAAATAAAAAAAATACGTATATTCTATTTTTTTCAATAATTTAGCTCAAAGTTGCAATTTTTGCAACTGCGTTGCAGGGTCGAATTCTTTGAACTACAACTTCTTCCCCAAGTTACGTACGGAATTTCTAAAAAAATCATCTTAAAGAGGAAGATCCAAGCTTCAAAATGCTTTCTTGATCGAGGTCGTACGATCATTTTCGCGAGAGATACAGGCATTTGAAAATGACCAATTTTTGACCGCCGAGAAGTGACCCGCTAATTGTTTTGAGTAGTGTATATCTTATATTGCAATTATAATACATACTTCCTGCCATAATTGATTCGCATCCGTCCCTTCACCATGAACCAATCGTGTGTAATCAGGTAAATCTTTATCGTTTTTATCTAACTTTTCACTATCGATTTTACCATCACTCCACATATTAGTTGCGTTCAAAAGTCGCATTTGTAAATTTAATTTTTCTTCAAATAACAATGCTTGCTCTGTGTCTTTTTTTCTCAATTCACCTAAAAAGAAATTGTAAAATAATATTCAGAAAGGTACATCAAAATAGACATGTGATATTAAACTTACCAACTAATCGAAGTATATGAGACTCTCTATTTTTTGCAATGCGTAAACGTTCTTCCGTAGAAAGCGTTGAGACTGAACTCGATCGAGTATCTCTTAGTTCATTCTGGGTATTAACGTCAGTAAATCCGTCAGTATCGTTTTCAGACTCCTGGGGACAGGCTTCAACTGCTGAACGTATAGATTGTATCCAAAGTTGCTTATCCTTAGGTTTCTGTACTTTTAATTCAAACATTTCGGGCTCGGCTGGATTACTGCTTATTAGATATATCCCGCGAGATTCTTGACCGGCTTTCTCACGAACAAGTAGCTTCTGCAATGAAACTATCCCAGCCTTGTTATCAGGTACGAAGAATGCATATTTCTGATCTCTCTCTACCAAGAAAAATAAAATATCTGAAAGAACGACCACAACAATGGCAGTCATTTTTCCTCGACCTTGCATCAAATAAGCCGAGCCTTCGAATTTCAAAACTCTATTGAATGCCATAATATCGGATTTTTTGAATTTTACACCTCGATACGTAGCAAAGGATTTTGCATCAATTCTAAAATTTAAAAAAATAGTTATATGAATGGAGACATCAATTTCTATATTTATATTTTATAACGAATAATATATCCAAAAAATTCATACTTGTTGTAAATCTCTAATTTGCGATCTTCTCTTTCTTTATTAGCCACACATGCGTCGACCTCGCCTAAAATTTCTTTAACAAGAGCTAAGGCTTTTTGTAATTTTAAGGTTTCCTCTTGTTTTACGTCAGTTTTTATGAGAGGTTCAACCAATAATGGGTATTTGGTTAAGCGTTGAGTAACAAATAAGATACATTCAGGAATGCCCTTCTTTTTCAATAATGGATTCGTCTATTTGTTCGATAAAGTATATTAATTAAAAATTTCGAAATAAGGCGTTGTGAATAATGTATATTATAACTAACCTGGCATTGTCGAACGAAACGTGAAAAACGCGGATCATGGTGAAGGTAATATTTATATGCCTCAACTGCATCTCTGTGACGACTACAAAATTCTCCATAAGCACTTTTCATGCGTTGCGCATTTTCACCCGAAAATTGATCAATAAGGATATCGCTGATCGTAGGTACTACCGGATTTGAATTTTGTCGTTTTCGCAATTTCTGTAGAAAACGCAAGTGTACATCAAGTAAATCTCGCAAACGCGGAAACATTCGCTCTAGATCCGGTTGACCTAAACGGAAATGTCGTCGTAAACCCTCTGCAAATATTCTATCCATAGCGAGGAGAACTAGACAATGATGTTTCTCGGTGAGCACAAATTCGTAAATATGCTCCTGCCTTTTCACTTCCCGCTCGCAGTTATCAACAAGCCGCAATGCAACATTGCGTCCTATCGCTGCGCTCCACGAGTCTGGTTCTTCTTTCCCTAAACGCAATTCTGGATCTAAACCTTCTAGGTCGCCGATAGTAAATTGAACTTCATCGCCAAAATCGTATTCTTCCCAACCGCTAAAAACAGAAAATAAAATATATTTCTATTAATAAGCATTCGTCAAATGAAATTTCTGATAAAATTATCAACATACCCAGATATATCACGGTGTTGACCACTTTCATTATCCTTTTCCTCATTGATTGTCTGACTGAAAGAAACAAAATGATCTAGCCTCAGAAAAGTTTAAAATACAATTTGTCCAAAATACCTTCATAAGACTTTTGACATAACGACTGATATGGAAATTTTCGATTGAAAATTATAAAAATATATTAAATCTATATTAATTTAATGAGATGAAAGATCTTGTTTTTCTTATAATTATAAATAATTTTCCCGTCCATTCAATATAAAAAATTATAGAATTATATTCGTTCTCATTCATTATAATTCGATATTAAAGTGAATAAACATTATTTCACCACGGGCAATCTCTATTTTTTGGTTTGCTGAAGAATTTATGCACATGTCTCCACTCCAGTTGTTATTTATTATAAAAATACTTATTTAAAAAATTTTCGAAGTGGGTTCAATTATATACATTCTTAAAAAATCATGATTAAGGTATAATTATGAAATAAATTCTATTGTCGGAATTTAAGGATATTTGTCAAATATTTTCATATTAAATCTGGATAAGGTTGACGGAAACATTTATTATTTCATAACTAAACAGTAAAAGTCAACGATATAGTGGAGAATGTTAATTTAAAATAATCATATTGAAGAATGAAACAAATACTCTTTCAAGTCTAACGATATGTTGTAGATATAGTACAGGATAATGCTATGACGAATGGCAAATAGTTGTACTAAGATACATTCAATAATACTGAGGAAATATCGAGAAATATAAGATGATGAAACGATGATGAACGAATTGTCGATAAATAATCAGAGTATGAAGAAGATAAGAAATCAGGAACAATATAAAATTTGGATGAAGGTGTAATTTCCAATTCTCGAAAAATAAAAAATCCTCTCTTCCACAATAGGGCTTTCGTATTGGTTAACAACAAAGAGACAATCATTTTAAAAAAGCTTGATTATCAAGATTTTTTATGATAAATTGTCGAATCAAAAGAGAATATAAAAGCAAGCAAATCAGAAGCAACAAGCAAGGAAAGGTTTTGACCTCATCCGGTACTTTATAGTTTGACAAATACAATTTCTCTTTACACGCTTTGGTGCGAATATAAAGAGTCAAGAGGCAGTAAATATGTTGTCCATCCTATTTGACTGCACAGGAGAATATAACACGAATAGAAACGAACGAGCGTTTCACAGGTTTAGAGCAACACATCAGACATCTGAGACTTACTTGACTCCGAGCTTAGTGGCAACTCGCCGCCAAGGGCTGTAGCTTGTCACGGCTTTCTTGTTGTTAATTTCCCTTTAATCGTCGTATGATCAATCAGATTGACGTAGTAGCACAAGGGAGAATGCACGGGGAAAGGAAAAAGCATACGCTGCATTAGGGCAATTATCGCCTTTTTGTACTGTTTCCCCATTCGCTTCATCCCCCACTTGACAATTTCAATTGTGCTAATGAATTTACTCAGTGTCCACGCATAAAGTTATTTCACAATTTAATTTACGAACGAACATCGTGATCACGATTCAAATATCATTGATAAAATGTCTTTCTATGAACAAGTAATACTATATTTTTATGATTTCTCGAATCTCGTATATCAAAAACATTAGAATAATATAATAATTTCTATTCATGTGGCTAAATTGCAAAATCAATAATAAATAATGAAGCTTCCGCATCAACTAAAGCTCCGGAGCAAAAAGCAAACATGAAGATTTTTCATAAACCAATGGCTTATAGTGCCATAAAAATAAAAGCTTTTAGAGCATTAAAAGCAATCTTTCGTTTGTAACTCAATGTAACATACTTACGTTGAAATATACGATAATACATATAATATATAGACAACTGAATATTTGACCATTCGCACTCATTCATTTAGTATAAAATATTTCATCTTAATTTCAGTTCTTCAAAATAACATAATTGTGGTAATTGTACGAATCGTCAATCTCAAGACGGTTTAAAAGCAGATTAAAAATTTATATATTGATACCTTCCAGTTCCAGAAGATGCTTGCAAAGGTAATGAAGCTGTGGATCCTCGTTTTACACTGCTAGTGGAAATTGTGGATGCACTAGAAACTGATTTCAAAACAGCTTTTCCTGAGTTGTGCTTTGCTTTTACACATTCTAATGCAAGTTGGTCTTTACAAGATTGATTTTGATGCACTGTTGCTCCACAGTCTAATAATAAAACAAAAAGAAATTTACTTAATAAAATATATTCTACAATTTTTTAATATTTCTTAATATGAAGCACTTACTGTCACAGTGTAAAAGTGGTTTATTACTTAATTGCTTCATACACACGTCACACAAGGTTCCCTGAGTACCACTTACAATTGTCGACCATGCATGCTGTTGACTAGTTTTCTTTCCACTTTTATCCTATATTGTTCAAAATTAATAATTAAAAAATTGAGAAAAGACTGCGATGAAAAATAACATACCTTTTTCTTTCGAAAGAAAATGGATCCTCTCTTCCGTCTGGTCTTTTCCGAATGCTGATCGTCATAATTCGTGCCACTAAAATTCAAATTTTTAATTTTATGAGACTTTATATAATTTCAAAAATCAATTATTTTTAGCATTTAATGAAAAATTGAAGCTTTAAATTAAGTTATATCATTGCATAATTCAGAAAATCTGTCTAAATACAATTTATTATACGACAATTTAAAAAATATTGAAAAAAACGTAAACAAATGAACGAAATCAAATAAATATCTCCGTTTTCTAAGAAGGCAGTTGCAAATCTTGTTATTTGAATAAAAAATCGCTAATATTAAATTTTATGAGGGTACAAACCATATTTGTCAGGTTGCGATTTCATCATAGTTATTGTATAGAGAAGAAAATAAACGTGTATTTTAGTTACTCACTCAGTCAGAAGTTCATCAAGAGATATCTGAGTATTTGGTGTGCCTTCTCGATCTTCGTGAAATTCGTGGTTGTGAGGAGTATGAAGATCTTCAGTTTCAGTTTCACTTCCGCTACCCTTTTCGTTTCTTTTATGTCGTCTGTATCATGCAGGGTGTTGCCAAATATTTCAAATACAAATACTAACTCAATAACTATTATACAAAACTTATTTCATAGCCAAAATCCTTAAATTCTGAATGTGGAAGCCATGCTTGTATAAGATTTTCAAATCCATTCATAAAATAAAATATGATATAAATAATAAAGAACGCAGAATAAAATTTTATAAATTTAAATAATTTTTTATAAGGCTACATAGCATGCATTAAAAATATTTAATTCAGAATAGAATTGATTCTAATAAAAATTGAGATCTATTTTAATGAATGATTTATGTATATATTAAATAAATACGATCATATTGCTGAAACGATTTCTTTGATCGAAAAATAAATTAAATGCTTATTTTAGCTTTGAGATAATTTTGCATTACATAACGTTCTTACGTTGCAAGTGATGGTGCCGTTCGCACTCCAGTTTCCGGAAGATGTGCATGCGTTTGTGGTGTAACAATAGAAGGTGTTGAAATAGATTTCTGAAGTGGTAAACGAGAACCTGTGAGCCCTGGCATCAAATCATTATTTTCTCCTAATCTCTGACTATTTCTTTTCATTATTATTTTCTGATATTCACTCTATTAAAAAATATAAAAAATATTATATAGAATTAATTCAATAGAAATTTCATAAGCCCATTGATTTGAATAGTTGTTAAATTACCTGAATAAGATCAGCTTCATTTAAGGAATGTGTACTCGCTTGGGATCTACATGCTCGATTACCAACATTTACAGTTCCAGAACAAGATTTCCCATCCAGTTCTAAGTCCATCTCACTGTCTAAGCTACTTAAGCTAATGCTGCGTTGTCGCTAAAATTGTAATTCATGCAAATTCGATAAGTTAAATATCTTTTACACTATTTAAATTCAGCTAATGAAAGTTAATTAATTAGTGTCTAGTTATAAGTGTTATCTATCTCGCTATCTGGAATGATATTTACCATATTTTGTGTTTGTAAATGATTTTGTGCAGAGTTCCTTCTAAGTTTGCAACGGCTTTCTTCAAGATCAGTCCAACTTCGCCTCCTATCAATGTTAGTTGAAATTTGTACTCGATAACGATTACCGGTAGGAAAATTAGTTGGAGAACTATTTGTAGAACAGTTGGCATGAAGATCGGTATCTGAGCCAGCTTCATGATTATTTGACTGCTTTTTCATTTCCATTACTAACAAGGGGCACAAAGATGGACATGACGAGGTCAGTCTTTGTGGAAGTTCATTAGATAATCGATTATTATATCCTAAGGTACTTAGTGTCAGATCACGCATGCGTTGGATACAATCATGAATTTCATGTAGATGCTGCAGATTATCATCTGTAATCAAATTTATCCATCATAATCTTTATTTATGTGAAAACTCAGTAGTATAAAATTAGAAAATGTTTAATTACCTAGTATAGGATATTTTGTAGAAAGACCACCCGGAGAATGGGGAGTAACACTTATGATAGGGACAAGAGGATTAGGAAAAACTTGATTATTAGTACCAAGAGAAAGCAATGGATGTGGATGTTGTTCGTCTGTTCCTTCGGACATGTTAACATTGGTTTTATCTGTATTGTCTTTGGTGTATCCAGAATCAGTTAAAATGCCTTCGTGTAAATTTAAAGCATTAATATCTCCATTTATTATAGGCACTCTGTCACATTCTGAATGCGAGGAGCCTAAATAATCAGTAATTACATCTTCATCACTGTCTTCCCCACTATTTGCACATTCATCTGTAAATGAGAATTAGTTTTGGTTAAAGTAATTTTGACAATTTTATTCAAAACATAAACTGAATAATAATAAATTTTTATTGAATTTTACTAATTATTTTAAAATATCTGTATTACTTTATTACTTATTATTGAATTTAATACCTCCCAATAAAATTTTTCATATTATTTTATCGTTTTTATAACATTTATCGAATACGTTACTCGGATAAATATATTGTCAATTTCATAGAATTTTTAATGCACTGTTGAGGTGAAAATACGATATATTGTCTACTGCATAGTATATTAAATTTTTTTATTGTCAGTATATTTTAAGGCAAATGAAGTGTAGCACTAGAATTCTCATAAATATTATATTTAAATGTTATACTTTGATATACCGACAAATGTAAAATCGAAAGGTATGAGAATGAGGGAAAAACTATAGCGTTAGTCGCAACCCCTGAGCGTGAATTGATCCGTTGTACCGTGCACAGTAGCACCCCACCCGATATTTTGCAACCCCCACATCTATCTTTCGCATTCTTATGCTCGTTACACTTTCAAATATTCTTAAGCTCGTGCATGTCAAAACATTTTCGATGTTATTTGATTATTTGAACTTACATAATTCGATATTTTCGTAAAAAGGTTTCTATTTAATAACGTATTAATAAAAAAATATGAGTTTTTACATTAGTACACAAATGAAAATATGCGATCAAAAATGATCAAAAGTTCAAAAATTAATCTATTTTTTTTTTAATTTCTTTTTTTATTCGTATCTACCTGTTTGCCGTAATAATAAACCACAAGCAAACTAAATATAAATGAGGCTTTTATTTCGATAACATCCGATGACCTTTCAACGTTATCAGATATAAAAAAAAAATCATTGTAATGATCACATCAAAATTATCCAATGTAACATCCACAGACAAACGCGGAATAGTAAAAATGGAATATTGAATTTAGAACTATATAAGGATATCGCTAAGTTAAGGTTGGTTACATTATGAATTTTAGAATTCATTGATTCCTCGAAATATGTTGATCGGAACCTCAATAAGTATGTTTGGTCAAATAAAAGGTCTCACATTTATCAATACCATGTAATAATTCAAGATTTAGTGAAATCATTCTACTTTATGAAATGTAAATCTTAATTAATTTTAACAATTTTAATAACAATTAATAATTCTATTTCGATTATAAATTTAATTATAATGAGAAATTCTATTGGAAAAATTGAACAAATTATACACACATTAAACGGAATCAACAATTGTAGGTTAACTTAGAAATTTTAATCATTGCAATAAATAATGAAAATTTATATTTACAGCGTTTTATATAATTTATTGTCGTATCGAAATAATATCGAGAGTTTGAAGTTAGATGTGAGGTGAGAACAAATTTTGTGTTAGAGTGACGTTACTTCCTCGCAGGTTGTACGTTACGTGAAATGCATAAATATAAGATTCGTAGTCTACATGAATTTAAAATGATAATTTTGAGAAATAGAAAGGGATATTTTTAATAGAAATACAATATTTCCATTTTGTAAAAAGTTTCGAAAAATAGTAATAAAAATAATAATTAAATAAAAATTAATCTTATTTCGAAATTTACCATTAATTCATGACAAAATATGTATTCTCTTGAAAAAAAGAGGAACAATAAGAATAATTTACAAATGAAAGCCATTCAACAAATACACCTTCGCGTTAAATGTATTATTATATCGAATTTAACAATACTTATCAAGTATTTCACATGACACGTAACGTGTACACGTAGTTGTACACTCATACGTACGCATATTTTCTTGAATAGTAACTTACCCGAAGAGAATGGAGCAAGTACTTCCTGCCGTTTCTCCATCTTTTTCATGTACTTTGAATTTATTAATAAACTATTTATACTGTTTATTAATTTCGAAATAACTGTCTGCAATATTTCTCAGTAGTTTTTACAAAGGCAATTGTGATAAATTACATTTATCGTATGGAATTAAACAGAAACTTCCATCATTTACGATATTCGAAAATTCTTTTAAATAATGCCTGCTGTCGAACTAAAAATCTATTTCACAATCATAAACATATTCATTCGTGAAGTAATCTGCGAAAAGTCTGCGCAAAGTCTTTTTTAAAACCTCATTGTTTGCTACACTCGACAAGCGACGTATACACTTTACTGCTGAAGCCGTATTGACAGGTGAACTTAGTTACGAACATGTTCGAAGCATTCACGTAAAAATTACTACAGACCACTGTACGTGCACATGAGACATCGATTGTTCTCACGATAATAATCATTTACATCGCGACTATACCGTTCTATATGGTATTTCCGTAATTTAATGCGAAATATTTTATACCATTACTCTCTATGCTGTACAATCAAGGCACGTCGACCATTTTGTACTGGTCAAACTGTATACACCGTGGTCCCGTCAACCATAGTTGTTGCATTATATCCATTTTATACTTCATTTGTATGCTACTCTTCTTCAGTCACAAATAACGGACCCATCTGAGGGAAAAAACAAATTCAATGAATAAAATATCATTTCTATTCATATTACAAAACTATTTTGTAATAATAATATATTACGAGCACAATTTTTTTCATATTTTAAGAAATTTGTGACATTCAAACTTTTCAAATTCCCACGAAATTTTATGAACACGTGGGAAAGCTTATTTGCCCAATCACGAGTGTTGTCAAGCGTCTGTGATTGGTAGAACAGTTGAACGTTTTACCAATACAGTTTACGATCTTGTACAATCTTTGTTCGCGTAAAAAACATCATGAAAACAACATGTTTGGCCAGTAAATTATGGCGGGCATCCTAAAGGGGTTTGGCGTTCGAAGAAGTAATTGTTTAGTATCTTTTCTGGTATGAATGAATTATAACGATTATATAATTTTTAGAATAATTAAGTTTCTAAAAAGTTTTCTAACACTATACTTTTGATTTTATTATAGCAATTTTACTAACGAGTAAATGATAATAGGCAGTATTTTTTATTATTTATAGGTAGTTGGTCAGGGAGATTTATGTCAGAATATAAGTGAAAATTTACATAAGGAAGCGAAAATAAGACAATGGCGAATAGTAGTCCATCAGTGTGAATTTATTAAGGAAGTGTTAAAATATAAACCCAATTTGTGTGTAGACTTTGTGATTTTAATATCTGACCTGTCATTAACTCAGTCATTATCAGAGGTATATCAACAACCATTACATGAATGAAAATGTTACTTTTTTATTTAACAATACCAAATCGTTTTATTTTTAGGTTGAATTGAATTTAAGTTTTCTGGATAACCGTTTTATTATTAAGGATTGTGTTTGTTTAGTTAATAGTAGTCGTACGACACTGAGCAACACCAGTCTTGCTTTTTACAAGTTAAGGAATTTACAATCTAAATATAAAATTCGATTTTTAGCTGCTAATGTTCATGTAAGTTGTTATTTTTGTTCATAATAATAAGAAATCTCATATCAATCAATATATTACTATAATATATCCTTTTCTTATAGAAACCAAAATCTTTTCTGAATCTTGGGCAACGTATATTAAATATTGCAGAAGCTACTCTTGGAATAAATAGTGGTATTCCTATAATTTGTCACTGAATTCTGAAAATTTCACATTGATATGAAATAATTAAATCCTGATACACTTCAAGATTATTTATCATATGTGAAGTTAAACCTGAAGTTATATCTATTATCGATATTAAAAAAGAAATAAATAATAAAAATGAAGAAGACAACTAACCGCAGTCAAAATTATACTTCAAGTCAAGAAGATAGTGAAAATGACAGTGATGAAACAGAATGTAGCATAGGAAGCAATTCTACAGTAGGAACTCACAGAAGCGATACTCCCACACGCTCTGCTCGTCACAAAAGAAAAGGTCGAGGGAGAAGTAAGACATCAAAGAATAAATCTTATACAGACAAACCCCTTTATAAATATTGCTGCAGTATCAAAGAAGATCATGGTCAGCCATTATTTGGTGTTCAATTTAATCATCATCTCAAAGAAGGAGAACCATTGATATTTGCTTCGGTAGGCAGCAATAGAGTTAGTATTTATGAATGTCCAGAAGGAGGTAATATCAAATTGCGTCAATGCTATGCTGATCCTGATGCTGAGGAAAACTTTTACACTTGCACGTGGACATACGATGACTCTGGAAAACCATTGTTAGCTGTGGCAGGATCGCGAGGTGTTATCAGAATTATAAGCCCAGTTACTATGACATGTATTAAACATTATATAGGTCATGGACATGCTATTAATGAATTGAAAGTGCATCCTAGAGATCCAAATATATTATTATCTGCATCTAAAGATCACGCTCTTAGGTTGTGGAACATAAAAACTGATGTATGTATTGCAATTTTTGGTGGCGTTGAAGGCCATAGGGATGAAGTCTTAAGTGCAGATTTTGATATGAAAGGACTGCGTATTATTTCATGTGGAATGGATCATGCTCTAAAACTGTGGTCATTAGATAAATCTGATATGCAGGAAGCGATCAAACAGTCTTACTATTGTAATCCCAGTCGAAATGGGAGACCTTTTGATTCCATACTTCAACATTTTCCAGACTTCACTACTCGTGATGTCCATCGTAATTATGTGGACTGTGTAAAATGGTATGGAGATTTCATACTAAGTAAATCTTGTGAAAATTGTATAGTTTGTTGGAAACCAGGAAGATTAGAAGATTCTCAATTACGAACTGGAGAAACAAGTGCTACAGTACTACATCGTTTTGAGTTCAAAGAATGTGACATATGGTTTATACGCTTCTCTATGGACTTTTGGCAGCGTACCATGGCGTTGGGTAACCAAATTGGCAAAACATATGTATGGGATTTAGAAGTAGAAGAACCAGGTCAAGCAAGATGTTGTTCTCTACAACATCCTCGTTGTACTGCTCCTATACGTCAAACTAGCCTGAGTAGAGACGGTTCAGTATTATTATGTGTGTGTGATGATGCTACCATTTGGCGTTGGAATCGGGATAATTAGGATGTGTTTTTAAAATACTTTTATGTGTAACAGTGCCTTTTAATAAGAACACTAAAATTTTTAATCATATTGCAAAGTGTTTATACACCATAGTTATAATCAATTTTCACAAAAGGAATTTAAAGAAAATGCTACTGTTTTATTTCAAGCAATTATTTTATATAAAATGAAATAGAAATATTAAATCATTTTTTTATGAAACAACCATATAAACAAATATTTGTAACTGTACAAATACCAAATAAATCTCTTACATATAAATGAAGTTATGTAAATTGTAATAAAATAAGTTTTTAATAACAATATTATTAATTTGATATCAATAAAAATATATACTTGATACAACTTCTAAAGCTTTATCCATTAGCAATAAAAATTTTAATTGGCTCGAATCGGTAAATTTGACACGTGACAAAATTTCATTTGTTCAGCTGTAATCGCTCTAATGTATTCTTCTAATATATTGAGGTTATATTAGTGAAATCGGTTTATTCCAATTTTTACGAAATATACTTATGTAGCGTATCACACTACATGTTTTCACCGAACTGATGCTCTGACGTGTAGATTTTTCATTCATCGATTGTTTCATGAAAGCGTTATAAGTCAACGAAGAATTTTTGTAAATAGATATATATTCAATACACGATTATTTACTATTTATAATTATTTGAAATCGTGTCGAAGATGTACAACGTGAGTATAAATATTTCGTATTTAATATTCATTAATATTTATTCATTTGTGAATAATTTTGTTATATAGATAAAATCATTATTTATGACTACTCTTTTATGCAGTATTGTAACTGCTCGAAAAGAAATTGATTCAAAATATTTGAGATGTTTAGGTATGTCTATAGAAAATTTCATTATATAAATAAATCATAACAAATGTTTAATTTAATTCAATATATAATAATATTTCAGTGTGTAGAACGACTATAGATGAAATAACTGATAAAATATCTAAAATTGATCCAACAATTGAAGTTGAAGTTGGTAGTTTTAGAATGGATGCTCATGGTAATAACATTCAGAATAAGGTGAGCATTATTTAATACATTTTGAATTCAACTAAAACTAATTCATTTTTTCACTTCATAAGGTTCCGCTGAGACAATCAGAAGTACACATTTCTCATTTGTTAGATGATATTTGTGAGAAAATGACTGATTACGTGAGAGCGACTGAAAAATCCACTGGAAAATTGACAATTTTGAATCTCATGGATCCATCTGGTGGTTTAAATTCAAGAATGAGTGAAGTAGATTTAATTCAAGACGAAGACTTGAATAAAAGCTTACAGTACTATGTATGTTAAATGTTTTCTACTTTAATTGAGATAAAAAATCATGCATTGTGTTATATATTATTTACTTTTGTTACAGTGTGAAGGTATTGTTGAAGAATTAGAAGAATCAATTATTTCTCTTTTCAAGGAAGATGAAAGTAATAAAAAACGAAAGTTGTGTACAGATATATCAGAAATATGTAAACCAAGCGATTTCCCAGAAGAAAAACCAGTGGTGAAAGAGGAATTGTAGAGAATTTAAAGGATTCTTGTATAAAATATATTTTTGATAACATTCTAAGTTATTAATATTTTATTAAAATAAGAAAATAAAATTGATTTTAAATTACATTATATATTTAAAATATAAACCTTTCATTTTTCATTTTTTGAAAACAATTAGAATCTTCCATTAAAAACAGTTTTCAAATTGAATTTTCTATAAATTGTATTTTATATATAAGTGTAATTAAATTAATGATTTTATGAGTAGATCGTATAATATACGTATATCTTATACGTGGAGTTAATAATACAACATAAAAATATTTAATATATATTCAACAAGTAGATTTAGTTGTGAGTTGTAATAGTATTTCTTTCTATTGAAGTAAGCTTGTGTACCGTGTAGTCAGAATACTCATACACCGGTATATTGTATACGCCCATGTGCCCATTGTTAGCAGAGCTATTTTATTATAGTCGAAGTGAAAGGTTGATAAAATTATATTTGTTCGGTTTGATAGTTTGTTTTTTTTTAATAGTGAAGTTAAAAGTAACAAAAATTGCATGTTTAATTCGCAAAAATCGTTCTCATGTACGTGATACTTTCTGTAAAGAATTTTGTTATACGTAACCTGCGTTTTATCGTTACCATAAAACTATACATATATATTTTTTTTTAATAAAATAAAAATTTATAGAATACAAGTAAAAACATATGTAATGGTTATAATAAATTCTTAATATTTAATATTTGAAAGAAATTTTCATTGATGAAATGATTTGTTTTTCCAAACTTTTAAATAGAAATAAAATCATTCTATCACTATTCATCGTAGAATTAAAATTTTTCTGAAATCGAATACTTATTTTTCTTTCAGAAATGGAATCACTAGAGTCAATTCTTGAAAATGGCATAGATCAAAAAGTTACCTTTTTAATCACAGCCATAATAGGTTATTTTTCATATAGAATAATAGCAAAAAGATTTTTGCAAAATGAAATAGAAGGGGCAATAGTTTATAATAATAATGTGGTAAGAATATTTCTAAAATCTACTCTCTTCAAAACATATTTATATTAATAGTTTAATCATTTTTAGGCCCTAATAGACAAAGACGATTATGCAAAATTGGTCTTCGTCATTAGAACTGACTTAAAAATGACCAAAGGTAAAGTAGCTGCTCAATGTTCTCATGCTGCTGTTGCTGCTTATAAGGCAGTAACAAGATTTCCAGATTTATTGGATGTTTGGGAAGAATGTGGTCAGGCGAAAATAACTCTTAAGGTATATCTTTTAGTTACAAAATTCTGAATCTGACTCTTATTAATATATTAATCAATATTTAGGTTGATAGTGAATCACAATTATTAGAATTATTCAATAAGGCTAAAAGCAAAGGATTGCTGACAAACATTATTCAAGATGCAGGACATACACAAATTGAACCAGGTAGTAAAACTGTATGCGCTATTGGTCCAGGACCATCGCATTTGATTGACCAAGTTACTGGTAAATTGAAATTATACTAATTTATTTTGGTTTTTACTATCTCATAATTTTAAACATTATTCATAAATCTTCAACTATGGTTCACATTTTAAATGAGCCAATATTGAATATTACAATGAGATTTTTTGTAGCTAAATCAACTTTTGTACTTTACTTAAATTTTTTTGTTTACTGGTTATTGAAATATTCCTCAAAATTATAATCTTTACTTATATTAATAAAATTAAAATCTTTCTTGAATAATTACATTCTCGTATATTGTGAAAAGTCAAAGATAGTGAATATTTGTTCTACAAGCTTTCCACAATTTACTACCCATAATTATAAAAATAAAATGTGACAATGTGTGAAATGATAACTATATTTTTTATAACGTCATAATTATAGTTATATTTTAATTGTATTTTACATTAAACTAAAATATTCTGAAAAAAATGTATACATTAAGAAATTCGTTTAATGTACTAATATATTTTTCAGTTTAATAGATTAATTAAAATGTTATACCATTAGCTTTTAACATATCAGTTCAGAATTTTTATACTTCTTTCTTTGGCACCTATTAATCTTTATTCATATTTTTGTTTTCGCTCACAATCAACGAATATAAATTATAAACATTTCACAAAGGTGGTGGAGGTGCTTTTCGATGTATTTTGTTAGAGCTGGTAGCACTACATTGTGATTCAGCGATAGATCTACCATCGGCCTCATCGCGCCGACATAATTCGTTTTCATTTTGCAACCAATTTTGCGTTTGGCTATGATTTATCGTTAACGTCCGCGACGACGGTGATTCTTCATTCTCGGGAATTGTACCCGCCTCTTCAAGTAATTTAGACAATGAAGGAGCCAGATCTAATCCTATATTGCGTTCATGATACACTTCTGACATAGTTGGTGTCAATTCACGCGTTAAACTGGTTAAGGAAGTAGCCAAGTTTCTTATGTTCGATGATTTAGATTCCACCGTTTGCGCGTTCTCGCTCGTTTGCTCAAGGTTTTCATTCGTTTTATGACGTCTAGGTTTTCGCGTAAGACCCGACCCTATCTCAGTTCTGACACTTAATCGTTCCATTGCCGTAGGAGGCAACGGTGGCAGAGGTTGTCGACGCAATATCGTCGCATGCCCGTTATCCCAGTCTGTTACCGAACTGCTCGAACTTGATTCCGGTCTGGTATTGGGATCTGAATAATGGTTTCTAATATGAATTTGGTGGTTTAGATTCAACGCTATTGGAGGACTAGGTGTAAACGCCATATCAGATTCGCCTGAAATAATAAATTCATCTAAGAAAATTTTGTTTACATCTTTGTATAAAAATACAAGCATAATTATGTCAAACATACTTCCACCATTTTGATACTGCTGGTGAGATATTGGTAAACATATGTTAGGTGGTTCCATAGTTTTTCCGTCGGGTTCTCCGCGATGACGTACGTAATTAGCTAATACTCCGTCTATTCTAGAACGTCCTACTGAATTTTTTTCAGTGTGCGCCACAGATGAAAGGCTTTCTAGAGAACTACTAGAATCTAAACTCAAACTTTTCGGTGCCTCTTGCGTATCTGAGGAAATATAAAAAAGAATTAATTGAGACATTAATCTCAAACGAACAGTAGATAATTCAATGAAAATATACCGAATAATGCTAATAAGGCCTGCAGAGCAAATTGCACAGCTCTTCGAGATGCTTGTTTTCCTGTTCTCAACGTAACTTCAGCTTGACCGACTTCCATCAAATCGAAACCTAAACTGGCAAATAATTCGTGCGATCCGGACACGCGCCAAACTTGGACAGGCAAAGTTATTTCCTGTCCTTCGGATGCACTACTAGCTCTCCTCATGGTTGAAATTATATCTTCCGCGGCTTCAGGGCTCTAAAGTTTTTAATAAAAGTTTTTAAAAATTCGATACTTTTGTAAAATTTAAATTCTACCTGTAAAAGTCTTGTAAGCGCATGTAACGACGATTGCCCAAGTCCTAATAGTGCTTGTAAGCTCGCGCTGCACCGTGTCAGTCTTTCTTCAGGATCGCTTTGTGGGAAAAACACAGAAGACGGTATTCCATTACCGGCTGGTTCAAATCGGAAGCCAACCGACATGAGGAGTTCTCTCCAACCGGTAACTGTGCCCACTTTGTTTTCAATGCTACGTTGAGTTGTGTACATAGCATTTTTCTGTCCTCGATGAATACGTTGCAATGATTTTTCAACCAAATGTAATGTCACACGAAGAGCATCTCGACTTTGTTCCGGTCCGCTACGCAACAACTCTGCCAGGGCTTGACCCATTAGCGCAACCTAATATTACATAAATTGTTTATTACAAAACTCTACATAAATCATACGATTCAATCATACGATCAATAAAATACCTTATTTGACAATCTTGCGTCTCCACCAACAAGCAACCATCCAGCCCAATTCACTGGGTGAGCAAAATGTCGTGTATGCTGAACAGTCTGCATCGCTTCGGCTAACGCTCTCGATGCTTTTGCCCCTTGTAACATAGCGCTGTAAAAAGCACGCAATAAAATACTGCTAGCGGTAGGCGAAACGGCCCACATACGAATAAGCACGCATTGGGCTCCAGCGTTTAACAAGGATCGTGCAATATTTTGTAAACCATCTGCGGTAATTGTTGTATTGTCTTGGCCGCTCCAGCAGTGATTCGTAGAAATAATAACTAAGCGCGCTGATAATCGCAATCTTGAAATTTCGTTGCATGAGAGCAAATATTCTGGCTCATCGGTCTGCTCATCACCCTGATCAGGTGTCAAAACGAAGCTCGCGGAATCCCAGAAAACAGGCACTGTCAAATGAATACATTCAGCGTCTGGGAGAGACGTCAGGATGGAGGATTTTGTTGCTTCGGATCCAATTAATGGCCGTGATTCCAGTAATTCAGCTACAATTTCAGGTTCGGTTTCGTTGGAATTAACATTTTCTGGCCATCCATACTCCTCTCTGACTTTTTCGGGAATTAATGGGTTTCCAGCGACGAGCGCGGCTACTGTCACTCCACCATCTGGCATAGGAGGCTTTGAACGTTTTTTTAATGCTGCTAGAGATGGTACAACGATTAGTGAGAATCTCTCGCACAAATAATCGTCTCCTGGATTGGATTGTAAGGCTAAAAGTGGTGCGAGGTATAATGATTTTTCGACAACCATGATTAGTTCCTTCCTTGCTGGTGGTAGCAAATCCTCGAAAGGTGTTAGTAGAAGGTCGTACAGCAATTGAACAGGTAATGGTGCCTGCCACACTGGTCCTTTTATTCCTCTACCCCAACGTACACTACCCGCTCGTGAACTAATCGAACCAACGCTAAACAGACTACTCAAGCTGTAAGAACTGGCGTTCAAATTGCCCCTGGTTGGTATTTTAGTCGTATCGTCCGCAAAGTCGTTCGATTCGTCCAAAACTGCGCTACGCGCTTGTAATACTTTATCTTCTAACTTGACTTCGTTTTCCAATTTAGTTGAGTGGAATCTAATGAGTCCTCGTCCAGGAACCAAACACCAAGCGTGTAGATGATTTTCTATTTCACTGAAAATTGTATATTTGTTTTAATAAAGGAATAAAAGTTATTACAGTTCTAAATACATTGCACATACTCACCTATAATATAAAATAATACCATGCTGTCTGTCTATAATTTCGGAATAATGTGCAGCATCTTCCGATGAGTTCTTTTTTGATCTCCTAGATCGCTCAGCCCAGTTCAATGCTTCCTCTACTCTATTCAGAGAAATTAATACTTTTTGTAACATTTTATACGTGTCTAACAACAATTCTGACTTATTTGGCTGGCCACAAACATTTGTCATTTGCGTTGAGTGATCTAACGATTCAAATAAATTCGCGGTTTTCTCTAACTGCTCTACTGCAATAGATGCTTCACCAGCTTCCCAATGTACAAGGCCCAATCTATATCTCAGTCTTGCAGCTTCTTCTCGTCGCCCCAAGCCTTCGAACAAGGACAATCCGGATTGCAAATAGCTGAGTGCTCGAGAAAGATCACCACGTAAATGATGTAAACGACCCAAATTAGAAAACGCAGAGGCTCTAGAAATTTGATCACCAGCAGCAGCGGCAAGGCTGAGTGATTGTTCCTGAAGAGTAATCGCTTCTTCCAACTGACCAAGAGCTTCTTGTGTTACTCCCAGATTTGCGCAAGCTCTTGCTTGAAGTCCGGCAGCATCGAGGCTTTCAGCGATCGACAATTCCAGTTGATGATGACGTAATGCCGAATTTGGATCGTTCATGAGAAGATGAACGGCGCCCAAACCACTTGCGGCTTCGGCTTCTGCTACTTTGTCGCCTAATCCTCTAGCGAGAGCAAGCTGATGGGACAGACAGCTAACTGCTTGTTCGTGATTGCCTAACGCAGCATGTACTCTTCCCAAATCTCCATAAGCAGTACCTCTAGCCTCGGGACTATCCACCTCGTGCGCAGTCACCAATCTCTTTTCGAAACAAACCAGTGCCTCTTGTAAATTTCCTAATGCTTCGCGAGCTCTTCCTAATCCGCTGTATGCTCTCTCCTGATCTCTAACACTTTTCAGTCTTATAGCGATTGCAAGTTGCTGTTCGTGGCACCTAACTGCCTCTTCCGGATCCCCTAAAGCTTCGTAACAGTCGCCTAAATTTCCGAAAGCACGAGCTTTGTCCAAGAGGGCTGTTCCAACAGTCAGTGGCTCTAGTGTAGCTAATTGCTGTTCGAAGTACCCGATAGCGTCTTCGTAATGAGCCATATTTAATCTAGCTATACCTAAATTGCCTAGTGCTTGGGCTTCTACTCTAGAATCTGCCAATTCTCGTGCTCTCTCCAACTGTTCCTGATAACACTTCACCGCGTGTGTATATTGTCCTAATGCCATGTGCACTGCTCCTAAATTTCCGTGGGCTCTACATTCACCACGTAAGTCACTGGATTCCTGTCGCAATGTAAGCTCTTGAGTGTGAAAACCCAGGGCTTTGTCGAGATTCCTATTTACTCGGTGAACAACACCTAAAGCTCCATATGCAGCTGCTTCTAAGCTGCGATCTGCAGTTTGACGAGCTAAGTTCAACTGCCTTTGATGCATCTTTATAGCTTCATCGATTTCTCCAAGTCTTATCAAACAGTCACCGATATTTCCCAGAGCACGAAATTTTCCAGCCAAATTTTTCGTCATGTGGGCTATTGCTAAATAATATTTTTGGCATTCTAAAGCAGTATCTAAATTTTCCAAAGCTAAATGAGCTAATCCTAAATTGCAATAAGCTCTTCCCATTCCTGATTTATCTTGAAGGTCTTTCGCTAATGCAAGATCTTGATCGTAATATCTAACTGCCTCTCTATGATTTCCTAAACAATAATGAGCGTAACCCAGAAAATGGCAAGCTTTTGCTTCTCCTTCAACGTCGTGTAATTCTTGGGAAAGCATGAGATACTGTTCGTAATATGGAACTGCTTCTTCGAATCTACCTTGTGAAGATAAACAATTAGCAAGATTGAGTAAAGCGCATGCTTCTCCAGCGGTGTCTTTTAGTTCACGCGCTATAGCCAAATGTACTTTATAATGTCTTAAAGCAGCTTCGTGTCCTTGTACAGCTTGATAAGCTACTGCTAGATTACCGTGGGTACTAGCTTCCGAACTTCGATCGTTGACCTAATAAATATTTTAATAGATTAATAAAAATACAAAAATTCTTCAGCATAATAGAAAATAAATCAAAATATACCTCTTTACTTATCGTCAATTCTTGCTTATGATATTTGATTGCTTGTTCATAATATCCTAATGCATTATAAGCATTTCCAATGTTACCGTACGCTCTGCCCATACCAGCCTTATCGCCCAAAGATTTTGCAATTCCCAAATGAGCTTGATGCAATTTTAGAGCAGCATCGTGATCTCCAAGTAATTGATAAACTATTCCTAAATTACTACAGGCACGTCCTTCTGCTACCTTGTCTTTAACAACCAATGCAACATCCAGCTGTTTTTGATGCCAAAGTTTAGCTTGCGCTAAATCTCCTGTAACAAAAAAATGTCAAGATCGGTTTGTCTACTTTACCGCTTAAGAAAAATTACCTGCGCATCTAGCAGCATGGCCCAACCCAGCATATGCTCTCGTCTCAATAGCTTTATCACCAAGCTCCTGTGCTATTCTCAGCACATTCTCGTGATAAGCCATCGCTTGACCAAAGTTTCGGCGATAATGATGAGACGATCCCAAATTGCTGAATGCTCTCGCCTCTTCAATACGATCGCCCAATCGTCTTGCTATTCTCAAATGTTGCGTATGACAATCAACTGCGCTCTCGAATTCCCCCATAGCAAGATAAACGGCGCCGACATTGCCAATCTCTCGAGCTTCCTGAAGACGATCTCCCATTTGTTTGACCAGTTGCACACACTGTTTGTGAGAGGCCAAAGCATTCGGCAGATCTCCAATAGCGGTGTATACATGGCCCAAACTCGTGAGGGCCGATGCTGCTGCTTGGGTGTCCTTGCATTTCATTGCTAGTACCAACTGATAACGATGGGCTGTCAGAGCTTCTTTATAACTGCCTTTGCTGAAATAAGCAGATCCTAAATTACCGTGAGCCCGGCATTCGCCCTGTATGTCGCCAAGAGAACGTGCTACTTCTGTAAATAAAAGAGTGATATTAATAAATTAACTTTGAATTTTGATATTTTACGTAATAAACAATTTATTTTCGTTATCAAAAATACACGTAACTCTTCCATATGTAACCACTTTGAAAACGCAAACCTCTCTCAGAGAATGGAAAAGGGTAAGAGGAAAATCTAGTTATTGGTAGCGTTTTTTAAAGAAAGATTTTTTCCAAGGAAATAGTACTTGGGAATGTTTTCCCATTGCATTTTGGATAGATTCGAAATAGAAAAAAGGTCAGATTTGGGAAGAGCATAAGAAGAAAAATAAACTTTACTAACCAGAAATTTGAAAAATTTTATCGGTTTTGAACTAACCTAGATCTTGCTGCATATAATTGATCGCTTTGTCGAGAGAATTAAGTGCCCAGTACGCGCTCGATAATGCCGAGAAGACAGAGCCCCTTAATTTTAAACTGCAAGAACCTATTGTAAGAGCAGCCTCGAGTACCCCAGCAGCAGCCCTGTACTGACTGGCCCCCAGGAGCTCTTGACCGACTACGGATATCACGACAAAAGGTGACTCGTCTAGTTTCATCGCTCGAAGTTGTTGAAAGGTCGGCTCGAGTGTCGATCGTAAGGGTGACTTTAAAGAAGCTTCGACTAAACCAGACAGTAGTTGACAATTATTCGGGTCGTGGGCCAATCCGGTGCTGAACGCTACCAGAGCTTCCCCGTGACGACCGAGGCATTGAAGAGCTACACCTTGACGATAGTACGCCTGACAAAGATGAATTAACATGACAACTTGTTCTTTATAGTACTTATATCACAGTAGAAATTGTTACAACCTTTGGCCATTGTGGACTGAGTTCTGTAGCTCTCACCGCATCTTGAAGTGCTAGAGCGAATAGGCCCATTTTAAGTCTCGCTGCCGATCGGTTGGAGTACAAAACATGGCTGAGTGGATCCAATACGAGAGCCTCTGTGTACAAATTTGCGGCCAGTGCGTAATCTCCATTCTGACATGCCGCGTTGCTTCTTCGCACTGTTTCTAAGAATAATGCTCGCGATCCTACGGCCAAGGCCGACGTACCTTCGGGTTCCACCTGAATCGTTATACATAACAACGTTAATTAAATTATTTTAATTTTCTAAAATATCATACTTGTACATTGATTAACTGATATCGTTGCAATATCACAACGAATACCACGAATATTATAGACTGATTTATCAACAATTTGAATTATTTTAAATATATTTTAAATATTACACATGTAAAGTCTTACCTCAGAGATATCCCGATGAGACATTGTTTAAGACGAGCCGGTTGCATCCTTTTGTATAAGCATTATCAGTTGTAAGGATCCTCCACTAAATGATACTCCGTCAATAGATACGAGTCTTATTTTCTATAATTACCTGCAACAATTTCTTCAGTTTTATAAATATTTCACAGTTGGTTAATGGGCCCAAAATTGTAAAGACGGTAACACAAAAACTTAATTTTCCAACGGCATACCGACCTTTTTACATTGAATATGTTTCTTTACAATATTGCAGATATTTTATTGTGATTAATGAAAAAAAACAAGTTAGAGTAGAGAAGGCGTCTTAAGAAGTAACCATTGCATTCCTGAGGTGCGGCCATTTTGGAATGCGACCCTATCCCCTACTTTCTACACTGTATTGGGCCCAAAGACCCAAGAGTAGGGATTTCCTGCTTTCGTTTCTGTTGATGCAGTCGTGTACGGACCTTATTATATACTCAGTGCTTTACACGTTAGATTGGCATTCCGAAGTTCATTCGCTTGGTCAACTCCAATTTCTTCAATTGTTACCAATTTATTTTGTATTTTCATTCTGAACTCAATAAATGTCAAGATTACAATAAAAGATATTTGTTTCTTGCGTTATAACGAATAATATATATCCTGAAAATAGATAGTACACTGCTCACTGATCAGGGATCTTAGCGAAATCTTCAGATAATCTTGAAAACAAATATATTACATATATAAGTTTTACAATTAACAACTTAAAATTGGAAAAAATTTATAAAATGGTATGTAATAAAATAGATATTGATTTCCATAACAAAATAATTTATATGCGTCGTAATCTATAAATACTCATATAGTATATTTATACTACGAATTTCGCATAATAGCTGATTATAAACTTCTTTTCAAATAGTCAGGATAAATTGGCGTTCACAGACTTTTTGAACTACGTGGTGAAAAAATTAATTACTATTCCTCTTTTAGCAACGATAAAATTACCTATTTTTCTTTATCGAAAGTGAAATATTTACATAACAATAGTACTACAGAATATAAATTCATCACATTATTTTCCTTTTTAAATTTATTATCATTTTTTTCGTAGTTATATTGTCGCAATTCCATATATCAAATAAATTACACTTTCTCCTTTGTACAAATGCTGGAATGAAATGTATAAAGTTTTTCTTGTTTCATAAAAAAAGTATTACGTACAAATAGAAATTAGTTTATATGGCTCTATTTTTATATGATACTTTTAAATATGAAACTAAATGCAATTTTTATAAATTGATCGATCTGAACTAGATCATAAAATAAAATTCGTACATCATTATTGCCTTTGAGCTAATATTAATTATCAGTACTGAATAAATTATTAAAAATTTCATTATAAATTTTACCACATCTTTGTAAATATCGATGTTTGTATCTAAATTTATCAAATTATATATAGAATTCTGAATCATTTTTATAATGCTTATATGAACTCAATCCCCTGGATAAATATTCTATCAATCACCACTTTGTAGTAAAACACTGTACATAAAACACATTACAAATGCTGTTTTTATATGTTACTTGAGAATGTAAAACGTTTCTTGCTTTAACGTATATATGTGAGGTACATTTGGAATGTATAAATCACGGCCAAACTCTATTGAATAAGTCCATAAAGGAGTCATAAATCATAAATGTGATGGCTACATCTAGGCATACTCGACTCAATCTTGGTATAGTACCCTTGTAAAATGCCATAGGTCCTTCTTTTTTCCATACTTGAATTACACAATCAAAACTGTTTTTATACTTTGATGCTTCCAAACCCTATGGAAAATTTTATAAATATTTATAAAGTTGTTACTATTATAACTCTATTGATTTGAAATAATTAGTTAAGAATGTATATCTTCATACCTGCATTCTAGTCTTAACAACATCGATTGGTGTATTACCAAACACCGATGCTGCTCCAGCGATTGCTCCAAATAGACCCACAACCATTTTCGGCACTTGTTTGTTCTTATCGTCACCTTTGTACCATTCTTTCAAAGTTTCAACAACAAAAAATCTGATAGCTTGATTGGACCCTTGTTTCAGAATGGTAGGTCCTACTCCTTGATATACACCTTTAATACCTATATTGAGAAGTAGTTATTATTACTCATTGTTCCTATATATTTGTTAAACAATTTGCTTGTATCGTCTGCTTACCATTTTCTTTGACAATAATTCTGACCCCATGGAAAAATCCTTTGAACCTAGGATTTGCTGAACGCTGATCATTTATAAATTTAACTTTTACAGTTTCCATGGGTGTTACTGCGAATATAGCTTCACATACACCAGCGCAAAGACCCGCAAGGAGTCTTCTTTGAGGGTTAAGTTTCCCATCTGCATCTACAAGTTTTTTTTTTACAGATTCGAACGCACCAAAACGCACAGCAGACTTAGGAATGGACCCATATAAAAGTACCGAAAGGCCTCTATATAACCCAAAAAATCCATGGGTCTTTATAGTTTTCGATATACAATCTCCTATCCCTGCGTATTGTTTTCCAGCTCCAGCCTTCCCATCTAATTGCAATTGAGTTTTTACATATTCTGTGGGATATGTAATGCAGATTTCTATTCCCCCGGTAATACCACCTGAAAATTAAACATCTTATTCATATTTTATAACAAAAAATATTTGTTAAATATGCAAATTTATATACATGGATAACAATGCAGAATAACTTTGTATCTAATCGAGATATTGGTTTATATATTCTTACAAAAACTCGAGTTGAGTTTCGAAAACATGACCTTTGTTATCACATCTGAGTGAAAACTTGATGCTAATTCCGACAATTAAGTAATGTTATTGCGAAATGAACGATCGTAAATTTTGCATATTCAAAGTTAAAGAATGCTGACAGGTGTTCGAATTGGAAAAATTTTTTAACGTTGTAAAACGAAACAGAAAATATATAACATTCGCTAGATTACTCAGCAAAAATTATAAAATGTACGAATACATACCGGCTATGATACCCTTCAAACCAATATTGCCGCTTCCCACTGCCGGTGCAATAACATCGCCGTTCCTATTCCAAGGTCGCGAAGGGAACGGGTTGTCGACCAACCTAGACCTTAGCGTCGAGTCCATTCTTCAACACAGATGAATTGCCCACCGACAGTGCAATAGTAATAGCCAACAGCAACTGCAAGCGCGCTAACGTCCCGTATCGGACGCTTATTTCCTACTGATTCGAACGAACTCAAGAATTGAGAATTGAGATCTCCCCGCGCGCGCATATTAGGTCACGCGGCATCAATGCGAATACTCGCTCTTCGATCCAGGGCCGCGCTAATATTTCCTCGCAAGAAACAAAAATTAATAGAAAATGTGTGCGTGTTTTTTTTTCTTTCGATACTAATGTATCGAAAATCAAAAAGTAGATATTCATGCGATGACTTATAAACTTTTAGGATTACCTCCTGCGAAGAGCTGCTTTGCGCAAATATTTATAATCTGATTTCTGATAAATTAATATAAGATTATTGTTTGTTTTCGTTTGAAGGATTGATTAACGATAAAATGGCTTATCAATACCTCAGAAGGGATTGAGACCACTTTAATCAAGGCACCTGCAATTACTGGCACGGTAATGCCTTCGTAAGTCTTTTCGTCTTATCATGTATTGTACTTTTCAGTTAATATTTGCGATTCAGTTTTCATGAGGGTCACTGAAGTTTTGATTATTACGATCATTTAATTTTTTTTTCTTTTTCCTTCATTTTATAGTATTACGTAAGATCAAAAACAAACGTACCGATAATGTTTTGAATTTAGGACATGAATTATGGAATACTTTGTATAAAAGTAAACAGATGTAAGTACGAATTTTTTTCTTCATTTACAAATTCAAAAATTTTTTAAAAACAAACAATTTGCTTTCAACAAAAAATCATTTTCATAAGAAATTCGAAAAGAACGAAGAGGTATAATCAGACATAATAAAATCTATTTCCCATTTTTGTTCATTTTTTGAATTTATATTTAGAATTATAATATATAGGTTAATTACTGAATTAATATAACCAATTTTATAGGCTATAAAAATTGACTAATAGTAAATATTTTTATACTCGTAAAAAAGGTATGAGGTTTGTTTGCAGAATTCTTTTTTCACACTTGATGTATTTTACCACCCAGGTGTAGTATTAGCAAGTCGTCTCATACGCCTATTTGTAAAATAAAAAAAATTAATACTAATTAGAAAATTTGTATGGCAATTTTTACATACCTAGTATTTCTATCTTGATCACGAATTTTCTTTTCCATCTCAGCATCAGTTAATGTTTCTAAAAATGGAGCCCATTGATCAGCTTCTGATGGAGGCCTGAATGGTACTTCAACAGTTGGTAATGGTGCTTCTGAGAATGCATACGTTCTTTGGTGCCATGAGAGTTGTCCTCTCACACTTAAAACCAAACCATTTTATCAAAGGATGTTCTAGCGTGTTATACATATAGATTTTGAATATTTGATACCTGTACGCAATCGCTGTGACAAATTCTCCCCCAAGACCCAGCTCAGCACATAATTTCATAGCAAATTTTTCTGGATTGTTTTCTTTTTCTGACATGTCCCATTCTACTTGATCAACTAGAGATGTGTTACCAACATGAATATTTAACTTAATTATGACTCTCTGGTCACATTGGTCTTCTAGAATAGAATCCTGTGGGAAGGCTTCAATCTGTTGTCTAATTGCTTGTGCAATTGCAGGAACAAAAGTTAATGGATTCAAATCCAAATCATCACATAAAACTTCAGCAAATTGTTCTGGAGTTATCAAACTCTCTAAAAATAAATAATTATCCAAATAGAGTGATATTTGTTGTCAAGTAAAGCGAGATAAAAATAATTTGATTATCGGTTTCTAATACCATTTTTGTTCCATGTAAAAGTATCTCTCAATTTCTGGCCTTCAATTTCCATATCCAGTCTAATAGGTACAAGCATTTCTTGTTGGGCTGCATTTTCCAAATTGGCAGATGGGTCGGTATCATCAAAACTACAATTGAAAATAAATTTCATTACATGAGTTTATAATATTCATTTGAAACAACTCTTAATATACTAACCATAAAGGAAAAGTCCTGACTTTTTTGTTATGTACTCTGTTTTTGTTAATTGGTGTGGCTTGAGGTACAGCATCTAGATGAGAACTATTAGGTAAGCTTGGGACCCAAGCCATTGATTTTTTGGATTTGCCTTCTCTAGGAGCAGGAGGCTCTGTAGAATGCACTGATACTGCTTTATATTTATCATCATTTCCTTCAATGATGTCTTCAACTTCACTAGCTCTTAAAAGAGATACGCTAGATGCCAATACATGTTGACTCAAACCAAGTTCAACCAATTTTTTTCGTTCATCATTTGTTATGGCTCTTCTGAACATACCAGGATAACGTTTATATAGTGAGCCACGAAAGAGGCGTAAATAGTTTCCAACCTCTGATCCAATACAAAAATATTCTCCATTTTCTTCCACTTGGAAACTTATAGGTTTATCTCCATAAGTACGTAAAGCCATTTTTGAATATTCTGGTCCTAATTAGCAATGCAAACCATTAACAAAAAATTTTAATTCCATTGCAGGTTGAATAGAAATGAAAGAAGTAATTATAATGTTATTTAAGCCTTTTTATTATTCTTTAGATTTGCGGTTTTTATAAAACTGTTAAAGAAAAGTCGTTTTTTACGCTAATATAAATAGTGACGCTTTTCACTCATTAAGATGTTACGCGATATTTAAAACTCAGATAATATATTTTATATAATATATACTCACGACTTTATATGTCTAAAAAGAATCTTTTTTATTTGTCACTTTAATGTTCACAAATTACTTTTTATTCGAAAACGGTTAATTCGGAAACATCTACTACGGCATCTAACCTTATTTTATAAATTCTTATTTCTTTGACACTTACTGTTGAATCGGTAGCGCTCGTAGCGCTATAAAATATAAAATTGTTTGTCGGTTTGCAGTTATCGAAATCTCTTCAAGATGGCGTTAAAGCAGTAGTTGGTAATGCAGTAACGCTATTTATCTGCAGAATCCTGTGGAATGCAGTACTACTTGTTATATATCGACATATGTATATCATGTGTCATATGAGAATTGTCAGATCACTTTCGGGTTTAATATTTTAGATAAAATAGCGTAATAAAATGAGTGATTTCTTAGCCGCAAACAACGTTTGCGGTCAGAATTTATTACGTATAATTTCTCGGGGAAATGCTATCATCGCAGAATTGATGAGATTAAAAGATTATGTACCCCCGGTTTTTAGGTTTGTTCACTAACGCAAAATGAAAATGACATGAATTTATTTTTAACTAATAATAATATTTTACAGATTAGATTCAAAGCAATTATTACAAAAATATGGATCTATTATAGTAGATTTTTCTTACTTCAAAGCAGTTGCTGTTTATGAACAAAAATTAGAAGATGATCCTGTAAGTTATTCCATCTTAGTATTTATTATCTATTGATATGATTTTTAAAATGTCAAATCAATTTAGATTCTACAAGAAACTGATGAGGAATTACGAAACAATTATTCTGATATTTTAACAAGATTTTATTTAGCTTTTGAAAGCATTCATAAATATATTATGGATGTTAATTTGTATGTTGAAGAATTATGTGATGGCCTCTATATTCATCAAAATATAGATTCTGTAATGCTCAATGATGAAGGTCGACAATTGATGGTAATATTTATTTCATAGATTTATGAGATCTTTACACTCATCATTGAATTTAAATCATTCTTTTCATTATGTTTAGAGTGAATCTATATATTTATATGGAGTCATGTTATTACTTGTGGATTATCATTTCGAAGGCCAAATACGTGAAAGAATGCTTGTTTCATATTATAGATATAACGCACAACGTTCATCTTCAACTCAAATAGATGATATTTGTATGCTCCTTCGATCCACTGGTTTGGTAAAGGGGTCAACAAAGAGGCCAATTAATTATCCTGAAGAATATTTTAGGTAACTAACATTAATAAAATATAAATGAAAAGTTGAAAACAAATAAATATGAAGGAAAAACTTAATAATGAAGATACAATGTCATTATTTAGGAGAGTTCCAATAAATGAATCTGTAATTGACTTAATAATCGGAAGATTGCGTACTGATGAAATTTACAATCAGAGTATGGTTTTTCCACATCCAGAACATCGAAGTACAGCATTATCTACTCAAGCTGCTATGCTTGTAGTAATCTTAGCATTCAAACCATCTATTCTACGTTCTCAAACAGCAATGATGAGAGAAATTGTAGATCGATTTTTCCCTGATAATTGGGTAATTAGTATCTACATGGGAATTGTGATAAATTTAGTAGATTGGTGGTCGCCGTACAAAGCAGCAAGAACAGCATTAAACAATACACTTGAATCTACAAATATAAAAGAAATTGCTCGTAAATATGGACAAACAATGGAAGTTAGTAGAGAATTTATTTATTTATTGGAATGTAATGCATTGCTAAATAATGTTGTTAATTTTTTTGTTAGAATTTGATATCAGAAGCTGATCAAATACAACATGCCTCATCGTTGGATGAAAGTACAATAGTACCATCAGTTAAATTTATAAGAAACTCGAATGTCACTTTACATTGGATCCTTCTTCATACAGCAACACCCACAATATCACTGGAAGATTCTAAACGCTCGCGAACGTTACGGCAATTAGTTATAACGGAAAGTAAATATACATTAGTGAAGTGTCTGAAACTGTTATTAAGCACTGCTGAAATTGAGCAAGATGTTAAATCAACATATAAAGAGGTATGGATTTTTTCAAAATGAATTTATAAAATATTTGTAATGATAGTAATATGATAACGTTATAGATGTTACTTGGAAAAGAAACAAAATGGTTGAGGGATAAGGACACTTGTGTTGAACGTATAACTGATCTTGCTCAAGTTTTTGGAGGAAATAAAACTTTTGATGGAATAGAAAAAAATTCTGATCTTAATCTTTGGTTCACAGAAATTAGTAAACATATTGATTCTTTAAAACAAGAAGATACTAGAAAAATTGTGCAGTTATTACATGCTCTAGAAGAAGTTCAAGGTAAAGTATTTAATCGATCGATTTTGCTTAATATTCAATAACTTTATTATTTATCTAGAATTTCATCAGCTGGAAAATAATCTACATATTTCACAGTATCTTGCCGATACACGTGAAATACTACACAATATGTTGCGTACCGGTAGTATTACGGAGGATACAATGATCAGTTTGAATATAATGACAGATTGTTGTTACTTATGGAATATTATGGAATCTTTTGTAGATATATTGCAAAATGGTATAAAAGAAAATCCACCAATGGTAATAAAATTGAAAGCTTTACTTCTGAAGGTGAGATTCGTTGATTGCACTTGTATCTCATATGAGAAATATAATTCATCTTTATAATATTCTGCAAATTTAAAAATTATTATTACCAAATTTTTTTTGTTATTCAACAGATGGCCTCAGCATTAGAAACACCGTTATTGAGAGTAACACAAGCACGAAGTGCAGATCTGCCGTCAGTATCGCAATATTACAGTCGAGAATTGGAAGGATACGCGAGACGTGTTCTTCAGATTATCCCTGAAACTGTATTCGGTTTACTGGCTCAAATTGTTCACCTTGAAACGAATACATTCAAAGAGATTCCCAGCAAATTGCCCAAAGACAAATTAAAAGATTATGCTCATTTAAATGAACGATTGAAGGTAATTAGTTTTTATAGTTTATTACCGAATAAAGATTAATATAATTTTTTGATATATAGATGGCTAAATTAACTTATGCTGTATCTGTATTCACGAAAGGTGTGTTATCGTTAAGAAGTGTATCTCTGGGTATTTTAAGAGTTGATTCTCATCGACTTCTCGAAGATGGCATACGACAAGAGCTCGTTAAAAAACTAACTTTAGCCTTACACGATGGACTTTTTACGGATATTAAACCAAAGGTAACTATCCAATATTATGCAAATAACCAATTCAAATTGTTCATACGTTTTTACATCAATACAGATTACTTTACTTCAACGATTGCATAATTTGTCATCGGTTATGGACGGGTATCGTAAATCATTCCAGTATATTCAAGACTATATAAATATTAATAGTTTGAAAGTATGGCACGAAGAAGTAAGTATATTCTTGTAATTTAAATGAATGCAATGAAATATCGTGATTATAGAATGTTTATTTTTTAGATAACGTACATTATAAATAATGCAATTGAAGAAGAAAAAAAAGGGATATCTTTCATCACAGGAAAATCATGGGATCGATTTCCAGATGATAAGTTACAATTACATTCCACAGATAATATTACACCAGTCAATTTTATGGGTCGTTTGACGCGGGAACTTATGAAAATCACCGATCCAAAGTAAATAAAGGAAAAACTGACGAATTATAGACGTTCATGAAACTCTAACGTTTGGAAAATCTATTGTTTCAGAACTACCGTTTACATTGAACATACACTAGCTTGGTACGATTTAAAATCACAGACTGAAGTTTTAAATCATAAAGTTTTTTCAGTTATTTTAGAAGCTATTGGAACTCCAGGTTTAATAGGTCTCGACAAATTAATATCAGTTTATATTCGAATTGAGTTAGAAAATTTAACTCGATATATCGAAAAAAGTTTGAGAAATAAGGTATGGACATCGATGGTTGATGAATGTATAACTGCATTAGAATCTGTTAAAAATGGCAAAGGTAGTTTTAAAAACAGAAAATGTTTTTTTTTCTCACTTATGGAACATATACCATATATGATTTTTATTTTAGCTGCCATCTTGAAATTATCTCATTCGACAAACGCTTCTTCAAATAAATCATGGTCTCAATTGATAGACTGGACTTTGAGAATAGGGCATTATCAAGTTTTTCGTAAGAAAATAGCCTATGAACTAAATACGGCGTGTAAATTCGAAGCTAAACATATGGAAGCAGCGTTACAAACGATTAATAGGTATGTATAAATTATTCGTTATTTTTAAATACAGATTGTTCAATATATTATTTTTACAGGGCAATTTTATCGGAAATTGATAAGAGAAAGACCGAAAAAGAAAGGAACATAGAAGAAAGTGAATTACTTCAGGAACTTAGTACCAGACTCGATTGGGTTGGCATCAGTGACCCATACAATAATGTTTATATGAAGCCATCAGATATGAAAAATATCGATTCAATCATGTTCCTATTTACCATTTCACAACTCAATAAACTGCATCGCAATACAAAAGCAGGTAACGTTGACATTTTCTTTCTCGATTAATCTTCTTAAATATTTTCTCGACCGTTTGCAGCGAGTCTGTTGAGTAAAAGACCGCAAGATCCCATTGATGCAATTGTGTTCACGATTGGAGTACTGACTGTACTTCGTCAATTTGATTTCTCAATTACGAGCAATTATATTAAATGCATATGCGCCTACGTCATTTCGTCCATTACGTCAGAAGGGTTAGTATATTATCATAGAAGTAGCGTGTAGTTATATTTATTAATGAATTCATTAAATAATGATCGGACCTATTATTCCAGAGGTAAAATGTGCAATGATAATGATTCCGAAAGCGCTATAGCTTTACATTTTCTAGAACTATTTATCCGAAATTCAGGAGTACGGCAAACTGCGATACTCAGTGAAATACCAATGGTTATCTTAAATCATTACCAAATAAAATCAACAAAGTAATGTTTATACGAATAAATACGAATATTTTGTTTTTATAAATTGTTTAATAATTGTGTATATTTAAATAAATACAGCAAATGAATATTCCAATTTTCATTTCAAATCTTAAGTAATTATTCTTCCAATTAATTATTGGAATAATGTCCTCGTGTCCTGTTCCTCAATCTCATTATCGTAAGTTACGTTGAAAATACGAAGAAAAATGTAACAATCGAGAAAATGTAGCCATTCGAGAAAGCAGCGAGGGGCGGTCGATTTAGCAAATGAGTTTCGTGAAAATACTTCTCCTCCTTCTTCCATACAAGTTACGTATAAGAACGTAGGTGGGGGATGAAACAGACTGCGGCAGAGAATCTGGATACGCATCGGCGGCATAGGCGACAATGTGCGTTACACGCCGCTGAACGCCGGCGCCGGCGGTATCTGTGCCGCCGTTCCAAACTCCTATATAATTTTCTTCTGACATAACTCAGAATTATCACCCTTGGAAGAAAAATGGTCAGCCTTGAGAACTAAAGAAATATCGGATTGAAGATTTATTCGTTGATCATTTTGAAATTGTTATTAAATTTGAAGTTAAGGATCATTAAAAATGAAATTATGGTCGTTCGCACTAAAAATTCTTTTTCATTTGCAAAAGAGAAAATTCGAAACAGAATTTGTTAAGAAAATTTGGCATATTGGCAGTTTTTGGTGTATATTTGAGGTTTCGGCGGCAAAAGGGCGGCTAGGCTGCGACGAACGTCCTGGCGGCTAGGGCACGAGCCGCCGATCTAGGCGGCTACCTACAAAACTGGCTACAATGCGCGTTCCCAGCAGTTATAGCAATACCATCGTGTCTTCCTCGTTTCTCCAAGATTCTCATATCAATTTCACTCCACTTCCACATTTAGACTCGCAATAAAATATAAAACAAAAAATGTGTCTTCTGCGTACCGATCTCTCTTTGCAATATAACAACAAGCGTCGTAAGTAAAAATTTAACGCGCAAAAAAGGTTCTACAAGTCCTCGGTATGTATAAATTTTCCGGATAAGTCGTTCATGTCAAGTTTATCGATAAAAGGTATTTTGTTAGTAAGAAAAATCGTAAGAAGGTCATCATGAAAAAATTGTTCTCGTCGTTAGTATGTAGAAAATAAGGGAGAATTACGAGAGATAAGCGAACGGGAATATGAATTGTATCGTTACAGAGTTTAAGAGCAATGAAATCGAAATCGACAGTGATTTGTTTAATGCTAACTGGAATTCTGCTATTCGCGGAAGCATCGAGGGCGATTCGTGACTACGCGCACATCAAGCATCGACCGAAACCGCGAGAAATTCGTGGTTTCAAGCCCAAGTATATATCAACGGCTATTGGTTTTGGCAAACGGGACGACCCGTCTGGTTTCATCTCCGAGAATAACGATCCGAGCGAGACCACCGATTCCATGGATATGGATAAGCTTGATGTGCGCGACAGGATATTCATGTTCTTGCGAAACCTTCCACGAGGGTTCGTATAAATACAAAAGATATATATATATCGATTAGCGATTATATTGAAATTTAGAATAATCGAAAGTTAAAATTCGGATTTAATAAATTGAGAAAATTTTACAGAATACCTTTGCGAGCGCTATTAGACGAGGCCGAGGTGAAGCCTGTCGTAGTTGGAAGAATAACTCGTACACCTCACGAGATCGAGGAGCAAACCGATCAGGCTAACAACAACGCGATCTTTGATCCGGAACGAACGGTCACTATACTTTAAGTTGTTACCGAATACCATTAGCCGTATAACATTATATAGCTTTAAATGTATGTAAAAGAATTGTCAAAGTTCAGCTATGTAAAATTCGGTACATTCGTATTGATTTTAAGAAAATTATGTTGAAAATGAAAAATAACGTTCAATCAAATGTTAAATAATATCGCAAGATGCCGTGTTAAACAATATACCTTTTGATTTGATAACAAGAATGTATTCTGTGCAATAAAAACAGGATACTTATTGTGAAAATTCTGTAGTTAAATTATTTTGGGGATTTGAAAAATAAAAATAAAATTCCGATTTAAGGCAAGACGATGAAAATGTTGTTTAAAAAACAATTGGCTCGATCAGCGATGAATCTCGGAATCCGATTGAATTGGGCCCTGTCGAACCGAATTCATCGCGAACGAGATTAGACGCAATTGTGTGATTCGATCAGATATACATATAATATTCGCATTGATTGGTTCGCGGTCAGGTGAACACGTGAATGAAGGCTTTTATATTCTTCGTCACTTGTTTATTTCCAGACCTTTCTCATGTGTGCGCATGAACGTTACATACGCTGATATATTTACTCATATTGGATTTTATTAATTGAACTACCTGAAATGCGCATATAGTTCTACACATATATCGCATTTTGATTTTCAGAATACAAATTCACTTTATGTTTCACTAAAATATATGGTTACATTATTTCAGTTTCTCTTCCTAAACACATTAGAGGAAATGTATACGGTCGGCCACGTAAACATACAGAATAATCTGTTTCCATATATTAAATAATTTGTATTTTTCTTGTTTTCCATTATTTTAGTTCTCTCTCATGGATAATCTTTACCGGTGAATGAGGTAATCGGTCAATGCATCATAGTCGCTCTAGTTGAAATTCCGGCAGTGATGCTACTAATTTATATTTATCCAAATGCGACATCACTCGCGATCGTTCGATTCCATAAGGGAGCACTTAGCGCGATTAATATAATAAATAAATAAATTTAATAAGTTCATTTCTTCTTTCTTTTATTTTAACCTGATTAACTGACGATTGTATTTTGGCATATTATAAGCAGCTGTGCTCGTTTCATAAGTTAAACATACTGATAATCCATTTATAATAGTGTTGCTTTGATTTTTAAGTACAATCATAGAGCACGGTCGTACAGAATACTTTCGCAATACTTTCGAAACGAGGAGGAAGAAAATAGGAAGTACATTTCTCATCACTTATCGCACATTCTTTTGCTCTTTTATTTAGCATTATTCAGAGTCTTCCCCTAATTCACCTTTACAATTTCAATAACTCGTTTTAAAGGGGATAAAATTACCACCGTCAATTTCATATCACAGAGATTTAACATCGATATCATAAAATCCATCTAAAACCCTGCGTGACGCGTGCTCACTCTCGTTTTTCATTTACTAATTTTTATTATTTTTTTTTCTTTTCGCGCTAACCAATGTCATATCGCTGCCAGGTTAACTCATAATAATTACTAGATATAACACCCGATCAGACCAGCTGTAAACGAGTCTCGATTCATACATTTACAACATATGTAGTCGCGTGTATGTGTATTTCAATATATATATTTTTTCGTATTATTTTTCACACACACACACGCATGTTACACCACAAGACATTACGAAATGAGAGGGGTGAAAGGGTCACTACAAATTGTAAGTACGAACATGTATATCATATTTCAATTATACTTTTTCGAACGCTTGTAACTTGCGATACCACCTATAGCCCATAAGATTCTCATTTCCAGTGAGAATCGCGTTGATATGATTTGTTAACAAACTTTCCTTCGAGTAATCGTTTCTCATGCGAAAGAAATTATACAACGTGAAGCCTATTTGTAATGATGCATCCTCTTTAAATCGTTATTTTCAGATTTTCCTCTCGTCTTTAGTGTAAAATCATAATATAATTTTTTCCACGATATACAATCGCAATGTTGCAAGCGTTTTAATTTACAGATCCTATGTTTATATACTTATAGCTACGAGTAATAACGGCATTCGTCATAATTACGAGATTACGCGATGCATTTAATGAAAGTGGTTTTTATTAAATTTTGCGAAATCGATCCAGTCGAAAAAGAAGTATTTATATTCATACAATAAAACGCAAAAGCAGTAGGAACAAACCAATGGCCTATCGTTTGATACATTAAATAGAAAGTACACATCTATACAACTTATATCTTCCACGTTTCTCTGTTTTCCCTTTTACGTATTTTTCTTGAGAGGGTGTACGATAGCATCGATCATCCTCAATATGCTTTATGAGCGTACGTTTTAAACATATAACACAAATCACAAAGCATATGTATCATCTTGCTACAATTCTTTTTCATTCTCTCTAACTCCACCACAAATTGCGCGAATTATTTCAAAAAGCGAAAATCCTGTTTCCGTTTAAGCAATACTGGGCGTGACAATCGCCGTAGGCGCTAAAAAACAAATTATTTATCGGGATAATCAATTGCGCGCTCGTTTAACGCTACGAAACTACATGGGCTCTGAATACTTTTTTTTGTGCCTTTTATCGTTTTTTTTACACAATACAGAATACAGAGTACAGAGTTTAGATAACGAATATACAGCAAGACGAGGACAGTGATATTTCGGCGAAACGGAATGAAAGTGGATTTATTAATATGACATTCGCGCGAATGTATGAAAGCGCGCAAAGTGAAGTAGGAAGGAGAGCACGAAGAGGGGACGTAATACTTTTCTTACTGTTTCGTACAATACAGTCTTAGAGAGTCATGATAATACCATGATACACGCACAAGGGGATCGAGCAGCTTACATAATTATTCAATATATGTCTCTGTGCTTTTTTTGTATTGTTTTGTGTGTGCGTGTGCGTGTTGCGTGTCTACGCGCGCTCGCGCCCGCGCTCACGCACCTGTGCTACAGGTATAAACTTAGTAACTATTAACGAGACAAATGCTTATCGCTAGATATACGCGTCTAATTGTGAGTTGGACAGTCATACAATAATCAGCTCGAGACGATGGTTGAAACACGCGGATGAGATTCAGAATAGATGATACAAGTTGCGCAAAAATTTCACACTTTACTGTACGATAACCATGTCTTACGCGTCGTACATTCGCGCAATTCTTGACGTCAACGGCAGTTCATCGTATATCTGAAATATTGGTTTTGCTACCAAAAATTTTGACTAACTGATCCTCATAATCGTCTATGTTGCGCTTCATCAGCTCCATACAGGGACCGAGTAAGCGTTCGAAAGCTTCGACGTCCAAAACTATAATATAAAAAAATATTATTGAAGGCAATTCGATGAGAGGGAAACTACTTTGAGAGCGGTGAGTGAGAATCTTACAGGCTAGCTTAACGTCTCCCACGGCATAGGCCGAAGCAGCACGAGGCTTATGAGTTACGAGTGCCAGTTCACCCAAATATCCACCCGATGGTACGCGGTTGATCTACAACAGATTTCATACTTCCTTATTAGGATGAAACATTTCGATCGAAATAATAGCTGGTCAGAAATAGCTGACCAGAGTCGACAGCTGGATGTAATTATACCGTTATGTGCATGCTACGTTAAAGGGGAAGATACATTCGGATCGACATTTTTATTCAACGAATAATCAATTAAATATATATATCAAACTGATCCTTTTAATAAATTTTTCAACTTTTAGTTTCAATTTAAAAGTGAACGTATTGTACTTTGAACATTTTATGAAAAAAGTAACGAATTTCGCGAAGACCGTCGATGTATATTCCTTCTTAATTTATCGACTTTACTCGCAGTTTCCTACCTCGACCTCACGACCTTGGTCCCCGAGAATCGTTATCCTGACAACGCCATCCTCGACGAAATACATGCCGTCGGCAATGTCGCCCTGTTTGATAATTTGTTCCCCGTCCGAAAATTGCTTTGGTACGAGTGCATCGGCCAGATTGAGACGCTCGTAAGACTAAAAATCATCGAGTAAAATGAGTTAGGAGCGGCTAGAAATAACATTTGATTGATCATTCACCTCGAGCGATTTCAGCATCGGCACTTTGTTGATGAGCGTCTCGTACATTTTACGTTTTCTGTAAGCTGATTTTAGAAGAATACGTCGGAAGGTTTGCCTGTCCATGGCCCAGAGTGTACCGGGAGTGACGGCTTTTATGGAGGCGGCCCTCGGCATGTTGTACAAAAGCGCCAATTCGCCGAATGCCCCGCGATTGTCGTAAGTGTGTATATGATTATCCATTCCCGTGGTGGCGTCTTTCACGTAAACATCGTATTTCCCGCTGACGATATTCCAAGGGTGGTATAAAGTAGGGGGGGAGGGAGAATTTTTATAAAGCCGATGGATATGAAACTCGGTGTCTCGCTTATCGATCATAGTCGTACGACAAGACGCTATAAGATCGCGGTAGAAGCGAGCTTCCATCGAGATCAGCGATTCGATCGAAATTATCATGTTTTTAACGATTCAACTCGTACGGTCTAAGCATCACGTCTTGTCGTATTGCCAACGGTGAAAGTCTATTTTACCTTTCTATCACGTAAAAGTTGTCGCCATCGTCGCCCTGCCGAATTATGTATTCACCCGGATCGACGGTTTTCTCGAACATCGCGTCCAGAACGTCGGCCATTTGTTCCTTCGAGAGAATAAATGGGTAAGAGAGCCGTTCATTCGATTGTTCTTTGATTCGTTAGCGACGGATAAGATACATTGAGTAACGTTTCGATTACCTCGTCCAACGATCGGAAGAGCAAGATATTTTTAACGCTCTCGTTGAGCCTCTGTCGCTGCCCATCGGTTTTTGGGTGCACAATCTGCAATAATAAAACGAAACATTATTATAATCTTAGCGCTTTGAGAGGGAGTGACGAGGCTCGAGGCTTTGAGCCTCTTCGGTTCTCTATTTTTTTTCTTCTCTCTCGTAACGGCGCCTTTTAAACCGTCGCTAACAGCCCCCCGTCGACGAGCTACCCTTACCCTTATCCACGTTGCGGCTCTCGGTATTGCTTTGCGCTGGATGATACCCTTCCCGATCCCGCCTAATGTTCATTCACACGTGCGAGCACTCGCTTCGTTCTTACACACAAGCGACGAGGTAGCGCGCTCACACAAACACGACGATCACGTTCCTACCGGCCAGGTTATCGAACACGCGTTCTGACGTCATAAAGGTACCATCCATTCGCATCGTCGAGCAAAGGCAACCGGGCGTTCGCGCTCGCGCGTTTCGTCATTCGCGCGTAGGCCAACCTATGGTTGTACCCCGTTTATACATTATTTTTTGCCTCTCCTTTCTTCTCGCTCGCTCTCTTCTCCCTCTCTCCCTCTCTCTCTCTCTCTCTCTCTCTCTCCTACTACAATGTACGGTGGGAACGAAAATAGTAAAACGTTGGAAACGGAAAATTTTTCCCTTTCGCGGCTCGCGTAAATACGAAAGAGGAGATAAATTTAGACTTCGCTCCTTTGTTTCGAGATGAACATATCATAAATTGTTTGATCGATTTCCGAACCGTATTCGGTTTCTTCGTAAACAACCGAAAAACCTTTTAGAGCAGGCTAATTAACGCCGATTAATTATCGCCGACTGTTACACATTTCTCCATCTAGGTGCGACCGTACGAGCAGAAAAAATAAGTTTTCATCCTCTCTTCTCTCTGGTGCGCGCGCTTGTTCACTCAAGTCAGTCAAGCCTACTCCTAAGCGAGGTCGAGCAAATATAAACCCAATATGTACGCGTATATTTTTATTGTTGTACTGTGTGCGTAAATATGATAAAAAAAAACGCTCCTGGTATGCGCCAAAGTATGTCCTCTCGCGCGCAATGGAATTTATGCACTCGCGAGCGATAATTTTTTGACGTTGGGGCTTCCGCACTCGTCAAGATGCAGACGATGCGAAAAATAAAATTTCTCATATATTTCCACGATCCTGCTAATAAAGGAATTTTATAAGATAATTGGAAGAATCGAGTTCAACTTTACCGAGCAATATCGCTGATAAGTATCTGAAGTTTGCATCGTTGGAGTCCAACGACAATTCAAAAAAGTTGGACAAAAATGTCCAACTTGGTCAAAAATGACCAACTTGGACAAAAATGACCGACTTGGTCAAAAATGACAAAAAAAAATTTTGTCGAATTTTCGTTGGACTCCAACGATGCAAACTTCAGATACATTCGCTGATGGCATCGAATCATTAAATTAGCAAACAGAACTATACTCTATATTTATTTATATTGCGGACGATTTCGTTCAATTATTTTGGCAAGTAACGTTTTCGGGTCGAAACTAATAAAATGCAGATTATTCGAGATCTCTTCCGATCAGTTTTCCTTCGGAATAAAAAAAAAAGGAGAATTACGAGGTCTCGAGTCAATATCGCAGAAATTTCTTGAACAAGGACGCATAATGGAGGCGAACGAAGACAGGAACTAATAAAATTATAAACGACGCGGCACGCATTAGAAGCAAGACGCATGCAACATACACTCGAGAATTCGATTTCCCTCTTCGCTTCTTCTCCATCTACTCGCGATACACGCACATGTATTCTCGCGCGCGCCCGGGCTCTTCCACGTCGCGAGTTCCAAGACTTAAATTAGGCGCTGAACTTTAAATCGAACCACGCAGATTCCCCCGTCGATCCGTGGTGCGATGAAATACCGGACAACGAGAAATCGAGTGCAATTCCGAAAGACGCTTCTGAGTTTTTTTTATTTGAAATTCTGCACACGGTGGTATTCAAAAATATAAACAAAAATCCTTCAAGAGATTTTTAGCGGAAACCAACCATTCACCGTCAGAAGCGATTTTCAGATAACGTCTCGGAAATTATTGACTATAAGAAGATGCACATTGGGTCAAAAATCGTCGGCATCGTCGAGAACCGATCGCGACAATTTTTCCAATTTTCAACGCCAATCGGTCAATTACAATTCGATTGATCTTCAGCGAACGTTGAATGCCTCGACGAGAATTATGCACTCGAAGCAGATAAACGTCTTACGCTTCGGAATTTCATCGTGCGTGTGCCTCTTTTACGTGTGTACACGTATTGCTCGATTAATTCACAAATTATCGAGAAAAGAATAGACCATGGTACACCGGCTTATATCGATTAACGAGGCTTATATTTTCGTAACAGTTTTCACATAAAACCTAACTATTAAATTGAAAAGAATATTTTAATCGTCTCGACATCTTGGAACGTCTTAAATTCGAGCGAATCGAATAACGACGTTACGAAATAATGAATTATTCTACCTTAGCTCCATCCTCCTCTTCGTCCTCTTCGGGATTATAAGTTTCCGCGAATACACTCTTCCTTCTGATAGCGAACCTAGCAACCGGTGGTTCTATAAAATAAAACACAGGTCACCGTTAGGAAATGAGCGATTTGACGATCCTCCTGTCAATGAATTTGACACACAATTAACATTTTTGATAATTCACGAGTGCATTGAAAGCGATATACGATTTGTACAATTGTCCTTTCTCGAGCAATTTACGGAACATAAAACATTTGTCAAACACCAAGAATACAAAATAGAAAAAAAAAAATTGGAAGAAAAACATGATCGGGTTTCCTCTGGGACTCGTACCGAATATAAACTCCGCCATAGTTTACAAAAAATAAAAATTAAAAGTAAAAAAAATGCTTATTAAAGAATTATCGACGAAAATTATAGTTAGAGATCACTCGTTATGTCATAACTGCTCCGGCGGATAGCGCCGACTGAATTTCACGAGTTTCGAGCTCGAGCAACGAAGGCAAGGCTTTTCCTTGCACAGGCGCCTCAGCGCGAGGTTTTCGTGCGATTAATCGAAGTTACTCCACCGACGAGCAATCAGCGCCGATATCGATCTATCGAAAGCGTCAAGCACCAATTCATCGATTTTCATGAACTTAAAGGGATACGCAGAAAAGGACAAGGCGAAATTATTGAATCGAATTAACGAAGATAATGAGGAAGAATAATAATCGATAACTCACCCTCGTCGACAGACTCGTCCGGCGTTGACGTGCATGTTTGCGGCTCCTCTATCAATCGTGTCTGACGGCTTTCACGCAAACGCGTGAAGAATTCGACTGCATAATCGACTATATCTCCCGGCTGCTCTAACAGATAACTTATCGTAAATTCGAGCAGTATGTCGCGCAGATCATCCGGCACTGTAATTTTTCCCGTATTGCGTTGACAACTCATTTTTCTCTTCGCACGACTAAACGTATTAACGACGGAGGTTATCTCGGCGAAACGAGTCGAGGGCGAAGAACACCGCCAGCGACGACGGTGTCTCGTACGATTAGTTCCTCGATTTTCGAGTTCTGCTATCGAATGAAATTCAACTGTAAATTCACCACGATCGTTTCCCCCTCCCCCTTATTCCGCCCACCAACGTATATTCGCGTTCGTTCCTCTCGTACTGACGAGCCACGAATTATTCTTGTCACGCGCCGAATCGACGAAATACGCGCAATTCGACGTTTCTCGTCGTTTATCCTCTCGTCGAATTGGAACACTACATTTAATCAACGCGAGTTACGCGATTTTATTTCGAACGACGAGTTCTGCGACTGCACGATGAGTACGGCCCGTCGCAAAGATGGCGACATTTCCCATCGGTCACCGATTTTTTAGCACGTAGAGGTACACACAACGACGCAAAACTGTATGCACCCCCCTCTCCCTCCGCCCTCACCGTCTGTTCCACTTTCTGCGTAGATGGCACTGCTGACTTTTGATGGTGTTCACTTCACAGTCAACGATACTCGGGTCAGGTTAGTTTGACGTGGGGAAGCACGTGTTCTGGATTGGCGGAGTTTTGTTTGAAAGACACGTAGAGTTGTTTTTTGATATTACAAAAATGACGGAAAAGAAAGAATTTGACGAGTTCCTAGGAGGTTCCGAAGAACTCCCACATCATGTACATATAATGAAATTAGTTACATCTAGTGCTAGTGAAATCGCCGCTATGAACTATTCAATGGGTGATTAACCGTGATATTTTTTTGATCATTCATTTAGAATCTTTTGATCTATCATTTTTTATAATTTCAGAAAATCCGCAGCATTCGAAACTTGTATTTCAGAAACTTCCTAGACATATGCGAAGACGCGTAATGTCACATAATGTAAAACGATTACCACGAAGATTACGAGAGGCGCATTTGAGTCAGATGAAAAAGTCTGGTTTACCACCAAAAACCAAAACACCGTCCAGGAAATATCGCAGAAAAGCACGAAATTTACTATTGGAGTATAATCGGCGTTCGAAAGAGGAGCGAGTTTGGTTGGAAACTCACATTTGGCATGCCAAACGTTTTCATATGACAGAAAAATGGGGTTATCGAATAGCGAATTATTCGAATGACAAGTGTTTCAAGGCTAGTTACTCAGCAGTGAAAAAACATTGTTTAATACAAGATATATCATATTATAATTGTATAGAAATTACAGGATCTGGTGTTCTTTTAATTGAAATACTGAAAACTCACTGCAATCCAACAAAATTGACATTTGGTGCTAAAGTTTACACTTCTGGCAATAGAGAAGGTACTATAATGTTCTATAAGAAGAATGGATATCCTTATAGTCCTTTGGGAAATGTGTATTTTTTATGGAAGTATTCTTGCAATGACACTAAAACAATTTGGATTTGGGTACATCCATCTTTTTATAAAGAATTCTTAATTGAGATAAACAATAGCTTTTGTTCTAAGCCCACTGAATCTGGAAGTGAAAATTTAGATAATACAGAGATAGAGAATATTTTTATTGTTGACAATAATATTTTTAAAATTAGATATTTAAAAAATATGTTGAACAGATTTCGCTTAACTGGTCCTTCTACTCTAAATGTAATAACTGAAGCGTTGAGAGTAGCCAATCCAAATTCATTTATCAAGGATGTACATCGAAGAGCTTCAAATCAAATTGACAGTGAAGAATCTGATAATGTGAGAAATCAAAAAGAACAAAACAAAGAGGGAATAAACACAAACAAATTAAGAGAAAAATGGCATTTAAATTATTACAACAACGAATCGAGCATTGATGCATTAAAGTTGCAATATAATTTTTTTGAAACTCTGAAAACTTTAGCATCTCCAAGTCAATTACCACCAAATATAGTTTTGAACTTTACTGTCTTAGATCCTCGTTTTCACATTCCTCCTAAGAGAATAAAAACAGAAAAAAAATCTTCGCCAGATATACCTGAAATACCATCTATACTGTTTAATAGCAATCCCATATGGGAGCAGGAAATACGCGATAGTGTTTCTAAGAATAAATTACCAACTGCCGAAATCAATAAATTAAGAGGTAATTGTGTTACACCAGGTATGGCGAATGATAACAGCTTCTCTGAAGATGTTATTACTAAAGTACCTATTTTATTGATTCAAAAGCCTGGTATCAAAACAGGTAAGCGGTATACAATTTTCATATTGATCATATTTAATAATTAATAATCAAAGAATTATATTTTTTTTGTAGATCTGGCTTCTGGCATAGATATTGTTATGCCATCAAACTGGGCAATGCCATTCTGGTTGTCATTTGCATATCGTTGCGCTAGAGCTGGTGCCCTAAGAGAATCTTCAACAATAATGTTTGAGACATTAAACTTCAACTCCCCTGATGTACAAGATCCAGATACTCTGTCTTATCAGAAAGAGAGTTTGTCTATAAAAAAAAATTTAATAGAGAAATATTTTCGTTATCCATCTAATAGACGAGTCAACTTCACAAAGCTTGGTATTTCTAGTCCTTTCTATTGTGAATGGGGATTATTAATGAAGGAATGGACTGGAAGTAGCGAATTTTGCGTTCTTAGACACCGTAATTATTTATCGCAGTTGCAAGAAATATTAAATTTTGATGTAAATAATCGAAGATCTTTCAAGGCTAATTTATCTGCGGATTTATGCGAAGAGCTCAAGACGAAAAATTATTTAATTCGCGTCAGAGTATCCGCAATCAACAGCGGATGTCCAAAAAATTTTGCGATTATATGTATACCAAGCGAAGAGGATTTGAAATCATTAAAGGAGAACAAATCATGGAAGGGTCCGGTAGAGACATTACATAAGGATCCGAATGAAATTGTTAGGAAAGAGTCTCGAAAACATCATTTATCATTATTGAAGCGTTTAAAACGACGACGAAAAAGGAAGAAGGAAGAAGAGTTGAAAAGAAGAGCAAAAATTTTAACCGATTCGTTTGGATTGAGTACCAAGAACAGAAATCGAATAAATGCAAAGTCACCAGTTAAAATTTTATCAAGTCGGGAATTAGTTGCTGAACAGGCAAAAAAAATGTCAAAGCTGGTTCTTCCAGATTGCAACAAAGTACGTAATTCTTGTGATAAAGAAGTCATGGGGTATGTCACATTAGGTGGTTTTGCATACACGGATGGCTCTAGTGCCGGTATTGGATTTATAAATGGACGAGCATTGTTAGAGTTGATAAATAAAAATGTTAATATAGTGTTAGTTAGAAATAATCAAACTAGACAGTACAGATGTGCAAGATTACAAATATTAAATGATTGAGGGAATTATTGAAAATAAAAAAAGAATTAAAAATGCTATAAATATATAAATTTTATTATTTTTCTAATAAAAAATATTTTTTTCCTATTACTTCGAATGAATTTGTCCAAGATTATTTTCCCGCGTTCCAGAGCTGTTGGAACGTCAACCCACCCCAATTATCGATCGTTTTGAAACAGTCAATGCTGACATGCGCCGTCGACTATGGGCTCTAGTGTAATATCTTAGAATGACGTTCCACGTTCTTCTTTACGTATTTCTTAATTTTATCACAATATCTTACTCTTCGCATAGCAATGTGCTGTCGGAGAGAATGGATAAACGTGTCGAGGCAAACTATCGCATTTGCCTCGAAAATTTTGACGTTCACAAGGATAAGATAATCAGAACGGAGGATTCACGTAAGATGGGCGCAATATATTTGAATCAGATAGATGTCGAATCCAGAATAGATTGTCTCAAATTTTGCTGTCAAACCGATGGCTGTGATGTTTTTATTTTCGAAGAAAAGGTAAAATATTTGTTATCGTTTCATTAGCAATATTTTATTTTCTCATTCTACTTTAGCATATAAGAACAAATATACATGTCTATATCTGTTTTATAGAAACCAGGAAGCTGCTATTTGTTTCAATGTGGGCCACTTTACGATTTCAAGTGTAAATTTACGGATCACGCAAATTACAGCAGCGCAGTTCGTACAAATTATGATACACAAAGTGCTGCTCAACTCGAAGAGGAGATACAAATAACGCAGCAAGAGCACGAGTTGAAATCATTACGGTGAGTGATACGATTCACTCCATTTAACCTTTAATTTTCAATTCGCAATAATAAGAGATAAATTTAGCAAGCAAGCCGAAAATGTACCACCGGAATACGCTTTCACAGAACCAGTACCGAAAGTAATAACTCCGGCGACAACTAAACAAACGTTAACAACACCTATTATTGTCAAACCAGGTAAGAGGAAATTGATAAGGCTCATTTAATTGCTATAATGAAAATCTGTAACAAACATATGCTACAAGAATTAATTATTTTAGCTTGTAGTCGGAATCAGTACGAATGTCGTTCAAATGGTGAATGTATAGCAATATACAATGTTTGCGATGGAATACCTCAATGTTCGGATGGTTCGGACGAAGCGGCCGATTTGATCTGTCCAACAGAAAAGCCAACAATACTGCCACCACCGGTTTTCAACCAACAACAGCAACAACAACAACAACAACAGCAGCAGCAGCCTCAACTCTTACCACCGATTAGTTCGCCAGATTTGAACAAGTATCAAATATCGAATCCGCGGAAGTACCCAATGAGTTACGATTACGATCCCAATGTGAATCAAGGTCGAGCTGCGTATCCTCTGCAACACGAACTCGCTTATCCGGTTGCTTTGCAACCGGAGAGCGTGCAACCGCTGTCTGGACGAATTTTCCCACCTCAGTCTTATCAGTGGCAGCTACCGCCAGTTTTGGATCCAGATAACAGAGATTTTTACAATGTTTTGCGTTCTTATCACGAACAGGTGAACGCCAACAAATTTGAACGTAAGTTCTAAATTTAATTCATTGTTACTCAGATCATAACTTATTTGGATTTTTTTTTCAAAAGAACCGACAAGGATTTTCAATCATAAAAATTCTGGAGTATCAGTTGAAAAGAACTCTGACAGGTTGATAAACAATTTATGTATACTTGATTAACTTATGCTGATGTTGAATAAACTTTTAAATTTTTTCATTTTAGAAGTGAACATACGGAATTGTTACATTCGCAGCGTTTGCCGCCACCGAATAAAGAATCGTGGCACAACGAACCTGCGCCTACAGTTCAAACTATTGTTGAAGTAAAAAAAGTGGTTGATGACGTTAAACGAATAAACATCACAGCTGCAACGCCACCGTGTGTGGTACGTGACCTTAAAAATAATATAAATATTATAATATAAACAACAATGATTTAATCATTTTTCTTACACTAGGAAAATCTAACTGACAACGAGAAACCCGAAAAGCATAATAAAGACTCAATTAAAGAAACTACAAAGTTAAGTAAGGATTCTAGTGAAAATACTAAAAATGCGGCAAGAAATCATCTGACGTCAACTAATCATGAAGCTGACAAAAAAGAAGTTCAAGGTTAAATTATTAATTTTTGTTATAATATACCTAGCTAACGTAATGAATCGAAAATTTTACTGACAGACAATAAAAGTTAACGAGATTTTTGTACCGATTGCAGATGATCACAAATTCAAAAAGGCCTCTATTGCGGATAATCACGCAAGTCGTACGATGACGAGCGTCATCACGGTTGAGCGTCTCAAACAAACAATTGAAGACGAAGCGCTTCGACCGAAAGGTGCTGTAATTTCATTGGCCTTAGGGCTCACAGCAACTGCAGTAACGGCAGCTTTGATTGCTTGCCGATTACGAGTAGTGAGGAGACGAGGTAGACGAGGACGCGGATCCTTCGCCCATGATGCCGACTATCTTGTTAATGGGATGTATCTTTGAAGAATGAAATTTTTTACAAAATATTTTTCATACCAAAACTTTGTATTTTGCCCATAATATTGTAAAAGTAATGATTCAAGAAAAGCCAAAAAGGTCGAAGCTAATTTGAGCTAATTTCGAGTCATCAGGCGATCTCGTTTATTCTTTTAGTGAATTCTATGTACTTGACGTACCTGTAAATTATTGAGAGCAATATTTGAAATATTATCGTGTTTGTAAATAATTTTAGCGAATTAAATATTCTCAAAATACAAATGTAAGAAAAAAGTCATTTTCAATATTAACCAATTATTGAGTTTCTTCGTTAAAATAGCGCAATATTTACACTTAGATGCGCATCGTTAATATTGAATGAAAATCAAAGTTGTGAAATAATGTGGTATTCTAAAATTAATTTCTAGAAATTCCCTTCAATAAATACTAAAAATAAAAATAACGTAGGATTTTATATAAAATTGAGAAATTCAAATCATTACAAAACAAATGATCAATACTTATAAATTTTTAAAAAATTTGAAAATTCAGTAAATACACAAATCTTATAAATAATGTTATAGATATTTATCAATATACATAACAATTTTTTCGTGGTATGAATGTTTATATAAACAAAAGTTGTATGTACGAATTAACAAACACGCACATTCATTTGTTCATTATAATCACGTACGACCTGTAGCTGCTGCTTTTTGTTGCGCTTTTATGAATTCAGGATAATCAATAAATCCATCCATATTAGAGTCATCCATTGCAAGAATGGGATCAATCAGGTTCGCCAATTCCTCATCATCAAATATTTTTTCACCAGCTTGAGGTATACTCTTATCCTTGTTTCCTTGTTCTGTTGAAAATAAATCAGGATTAGTTATCAGATTCTCGTTTCACAATATTCCTGAAGATGTTTCAAAATAATTGAACTCACCAAGATGCCAGTGAAGTAACGATTTAATAAGTTCACAGCCATCCAATTTGTTATTATTATCAGCATCATGCATTTTGAAATAATGGAATTGTAATTCTTGATCAGACATTTTACTAGTGTCAATTGGAACATCAAAATGCTCTGCGATATGACTAAGCGAAAAATATTTTCATATTAAAAATTGTTAATATAGTTGTTTACGAAATAAAAAGTAACAAATCACTCTCTTACTCTCTTTCGTGAGCTATATTAGCAGCATTGAGAATTTGTTGAGGATGTTGTTCATGTTGATGAGGTTGATGACCTCCTTGATTCATATGTGGCTGAGGTATATGCTGTACTGGTACTTGTTGTTGTTGCATTGGCTGAATAGGAACTTGTTGCTGCTGGCCATTGACAAATTTTTTATAATATATTTATTATTATCATTTTTGTAAATGACAAAAAAATTCCTTATACCTAATTTGAACTACAAAATTCTTTTACATATTAACTGTATAATAAAAAAATTATTCTATTCACCTGCTGTTGATGTTGTTGATGCATCTGTTGTTGGTGTTGTGGTACAGGTTGATGCATCTGTTGTTGGTGTTGTGGAATTTGTTGATGCATTGGCTGAAAAAATTAATTATTTCAAATTTGTTTGCAAATATGTACTTATAAACACAAAAATCAAATTTTTTCAAAAAGTTAATTGGCAATCATCTCAAATTTACCTGTTGTTGATAATGTTGTGGTGGTACACCAGGTGCAACTCTCTGACCCTGTCCATATGCATATTTACACCCAACAATTCCAAATATAAACAACCACAAACTCCAGTTCATTTTGATTTCAACTAGAAACAATATGTTTAGATGCTTTGAGCGGCGAAAAATAAGTTGTAAAAATATAAAATATGCGCGGGTAATTCTGAATTTAAAAATGTTATGAAGATATGTAATTATTTTTTTATAAAATACCTTATTTTAATTGCAGCATGAAAAGTAAATAATCTATTTTGTTCGTTGACTCTGATATAAGTAAGATACGGTATTTCGACTGCCACATCCGTTGACGTGTTAGGTTATGTCACGAATACCTACGCAGAACTGACGTGGATCATCGTGGATTTGAAACTTGGGAAGGTGAACAGGTTTATAAGATTGGCGATAACTGGGCGAAATTAACGCATGCTGAGAACAAGGTGGTTTTCATGAATAAATCAACCCTTCTTATATGCAGTTTGTTTCTTTTATTAAGTAATTTATTATTAGATACAAACGATACTATCTGCTAATAATTCACGTAATAAATGTAATTAAAATTTTTCTGACAAAATTCCCAGCTTTTTGATCATTGAATTTTCATTTGATCATCTGTCCAAAAATATGTAAAATTCGAATTAAACATATGAATTTGTAAAAGTAATCTAATAATTCATAATAATTTAAAACATGTAAAAAATAAGGAACAAAACCGAGAAAAGTTGAACTTGACACGAAAAATAGAAAGCAGAGCGGGAAGTAACGCCATTTTGAAATTATATTAAATCATATAGCAATGTTCAAACTGTGAAATCACAAATTCACTCTCCTAATATTATTCAATATAAATTATATTTTATTTTTACTTATATGCTATGATAATGTCATTTTAGACAGTACAAGATTATGTTATCGCCTTCTCTACTGCACATAATGTATAAATGTTTTCTATCGTAGATACATAATTACCGGCAAATTAATTCCATTTTCTTTTCAAATCTCAATTTCTGAAATTTTGATTACGAATTAACCCCCTCCTTTTATTCGCAATGGCGGGCTCGTATCGTGCAGTGCTGCCACTACGACGAGCATTAAAGTCACGCGTCTTGCGTCATATTGCGCATCGTGCACCGCGTACAAGTGTGTGTGTTCGCGAAACCTTTGAACACGTATTTTTTTCTTTTATTTTAGTTGTTACGTTTACGTTTTGCGTCCGCAACGTGGACGTGCGGGATGACGATGCCGGCTATCGTTGCGCCCGCGTGAAAATTCGCGACGAGACGAAAGTGCGCGTCAACGCGAATCCTCCCGATACGTCAGAATGCCAACGTGCCCCCGATTACGTCTAGTGACCGCATAAAAACAACAAAAGAAAAAAGGTGTCTACTCGACCTGTATGAGTAGCAACAATCGACGAACCACGAGAAAGATCTCGCGTACGATTGTTGCTCACTGATTTTTGATTTCTATGATCGCTTGCCTCAAAATGGCGTATGTCGCCCGCGCTTTTTTTTACTTTTAGGTTATATTAGTGTCGCGCGGCGGGAATTCGGTATCGCGCGCGCGCGCGTGTGTACCTCCGTCAACTTTCCTCGCGTCTTACCCCTCTCGCGTTTGTACCGTACGTCGGAACGCGTATTTTTTTTCGCGCTCTGAGAAAACAGTGCACACAGAAGGAAAGTCTTTTCGGTTGCGTGTAATTTCGGACTGAATAACATTCGGGACCGCTCATCGTGAATTATTACATGAGTTATGAGAACGGAATGCCCGCAGGCGGTAACAGTCGTTTCCGCGGTTACCCAGCGCGGATGTCCGAGCGACAACAGCTCGCGCTATTGCTGCAAATGACTTCGCAGGAAATTGTACCAGGTAAGCGTAATCAAAAACTGTATATTCGATGCGTTAATGAGTAAACGTAGTCGAGATTTGCTCGAGAATTACGTAAGGTGAATTGGTTAACCTAAAAATCGGAACAAAACAAATTCTTTGTGGAATGGTAATTATCACTGTAAGTATATTTATTGGTGCCAATTTTCTAAGTAATTCAGTCTGTTGGACTTTTTGAGTGTAAGACAGGAGAGAAGAAATTACGCAAATAATGTATAGTCGCGACCTAGTTACTTCGTACGAATGAGTTTTGCCCGCCTGCACGTGTTTTCAGCGCTACCAACCCCGCGGACGTGTCACGCTTTCCTTCTGACAGTTGAGAGCGTGCGTCATTCATTCACGTGTATTTTCCCGGCGAGGGGAAGGGTGAGGGGCATGTTAAAGTAATTGTCGCGATTCACACCAAATGTTATTAAGTTAGAATGAGAGATAGCCACTTTAACTTGCAAAACTGTTGTCCATTTTTTGAGATAGGGGGTTTAAATATTAAATTGAAATTAATGAAATAAAATATGTGAAATTTATCGAATTCCAAACTTCGCAGGAACAAATCGACCCGAAAGCGGAAATGTACAAACTTCTTCCAGTAATTCAAGATCCATACAACAACAAAGAGGATCAAAAGGACGGTGGACTAGTAAGAATGGAGAATCTCCAGCTCAAACAAATGTTAATCGTAAGGAGGACTACCGCGTTCGTCAAATGATCGTAAATGGTTATGAGATCAATGCCAAGGAAACTAATGGTAAGTCAGCAACTAAATCGTCTAAATTTCCTTGCATGAAATGGTTTACTACAGTTCAGTAAATATCATGTACTAAAGCAATTTTGACGACTTCATCATTAGACAAAATTTAATAGAGAGAGGAGTTCAGTATACATTTATTGTAAAGGTGAATTTATTTATCTTCCGTCTTCACTGTTGGAAGTATCGTGCAAGATGTTTCATATTTTGTTCTTAGAATCGTAAGCCACAGGTGCGTGACATCCTGTTTCGCTAACAATAAGAGTTGAACAGCGATAGAGCATCCACCGCGTTGAGCCGGTGAAAGGGAAGGGGTAATAGAGGGGAAAGAGGAAGGCAAGGGTAGACAACTCTCGTTGAGATCAATACTCGTGTGGCAAGGCTACGATCGTATGGAGTAATGGCTTTGCGGTACTAATTCAAATTTTACATGGCACATCCGTTGTCCGAATGACTCACGAAATACTTACTCTCCCAATTGCCGTTGTTTCCGGAAGGAATCGAAAATATATCAACGTTTTAACGATGATGGTTTCAACGAATAGTACTGAATTATGTACGGTAATTTGTGCGAGAAATCGAATGCGACACAATCGAATAATCTCAAATGCAAAGATAAACTGTTGGCAATTCGTTAAAGATAAAGTCAATTGAGATTTATTCGTAACGTGTGTGGACTCGGCACATTTTCGCGAAATTGTTTATTAAAGAATCAAAGGGATATCGGGGTTTCATTTATCGTCTACTAATTCCAATAATAAATAATCCATCATCGCTGTTATCAGTGAGAAAAATGAAGTAGAATTTTGTTTATAACCGATTTTCATTTACGACCTGAATAAATTTTTCGAACCTTGTAATAGCGAAATAATAGCTGTTGAATAATATAGAGTACGAATAATCAAGGCTAATAAAACGCACGATACTCGCACGCAGAATATTACAGGACTGTGAGAAATGTGGAAACAAGAGAACTTTAATTTTAAAACGTTCTATTTACTCGCTAAAGTTAGTTCCGCGTTAATTGCCAGCCAACTGTTGCGAAAGGATAGAATTTTAAGTTGGAAGCTCGCTTTATGGATTAGACAATACAATTAAGTTCGGCAACTTTGTTTTGTAATTGTATTCCTGATTTCATGTTTCATGGCAACAGTTGAAAGTTACTTACGAACTACGTATTCAAATTTTGTATATTGTTTTGAAGTATAAAGTGAATCGAAAAACTATTTCATTATATCCATCATATTGACTTAATAATTTTACTATCGCTTGTTAATCTTATTTTTAATCATTAATTCCAATCAATTACCTTATCGCTATTTTGCAATACGATTATATCTAGACTTTCTATATATTCAAATTGTTAATTGACAGGAAAATTTGAATTCAAATAGATGACTGAAATACGAGAGAAATACGTTGTCGGGCGCCGCCCGCGTCTCTTAAAGCGGATGGAATATTACGATAGAGTAGTACGGCATTGTTCAAATACTCATGTTGTCAACTGAGTTACTTCGAAACGGATCTATTGTCCGATGGATATTCATTTAGCTTATTTGAACGCATAACGCGAAATGTTTCAATTTAAACTCACTTAACATGTGTTAGAACAAAAGATGTGAATATTTTTATCGATAAATTATTCAATATTTTTTGTGGCTCTCAAAAACGCACATTGTGCGTTTAACGAGAGACACTCTTTATCTATGACGTTTTTCTTAGTTCCACGAATGGATCTAGAAAACATATTATCAACGCACAATGTTGTAAAATAATATCTGAATACGATGAGCTCGAGTCGTTCAATTGTCACAGCAACGATAATATTTTTTACATTATGAAACATGTAAACCAACAGTACCGTGCGAAGGGGACGAAAATTGTCAAGTACAGCTAATCGAGCTTTGGTGCTTTATCATCACTTGTAAATAACCAACCTGGTTTCCACGGCGTTGATATCGATCGCTGTGACGGGAGTCCGAGGGGAGAGGGGAAGAGAGCAAGAGAGAAAGAGAGGGAGAAGAGGACCCGCGATGTCACAGTTTGGTTTCCAGAATTATCTTGCCAATCATTTAGCTCGCTAATAATCTATTGAATATGTAACGATGTTCTCAAACAGTTTTGCGTTAGGGATAAACGTCATTGTCAATTTTAACGCAAACTCGATCAGTCTCTCGTTGCAGTGACTTACGATATATATTTCTGACACTTTCTATTATTGTATTACGGAAATTTAAAAAAAATGATCATACCGTTGTATTTATCTAAATTTGTGCACACAGTCTGACGCTTAAATACGTTTGAATACGTTTTGTAAAAGCATTTCGAAATTCTAACATTTCGTAGAATTAGACAATTTGAAAAAATGAATAAACGAATAGAGTTATTCTAACGTTTATTATAATGAAAAATTATTGTTCCATATCGGAAGTATATTTTTATACAATATATTAAAAAAGAACTCTAATTGGCTCGATTCGAGTGTTTGCGCATGCATTGAGAGATTCCACACGAGTGCCATTTGGCCATTCGCTCGCTCGTGCATCCCCTTTAAGTCGCCGTGCGTTACTTTTACGCGTGTAAATAACGAACTGAACTGGGCCCCTGTAGCGAGCCAGTTTTCTGTTCTTTATACCCATAAGAATAATTTTTCCTGAAACGAATGTACTCAGTTTTTCGCTTACGTTTTCCCGCATACAGCCATATAAAGTCAGTTACGAGACGAGCGATAATTATCGCGTTGTAGGCGCGTATGCGTTGCATTTTTTTCTGCAGGTCACGATAAAAAATCTCTATTTCAGCGTACAAGTCACGCCCCTAAAATTGAATTACACTCCGTGGAATGACACATGAAACTTGACTTTTTTTCGAAATCGATACAGCCATAGTCTGTAACGAACTTCGACATTGCAGATTGAGTTTCCTAGTTCTAACAAATTGATTGCAATTTGTTTAAAATTGAATACGAGACTTCGCTTCTTATGAAACCGAAACAAAGAGATCTTCGGTGCTCTTTAAAGGCGATAGGAAACTGACCCTCTTCGGCTGGCTGTAGCAAAAATGCGAGAATATACCGGTTTATCGACTATAATAGGAGTATAGTTTACTTCGTCTAAATTCGTACGTATTTGGATTAGTGTGTTAACACGTTCCCGCAGGAGCATTCCCGGTTTCTCGAGATAGTCTATGGGGTCGTCTCCCGAATGAGCGAGAAGTACGTACGGGGATTGGCGGAGGGCATAGGCGCGTACACCCGTGAGCGCAGATTGCACCCGTTGATGATGAAAGGGGTGGGTGGCTGAGGGGGGAAGGGGGTGGTAGGTAGCAGACGTACACGAGGATAGAGAAGGAAGGAGAGAGAGAAAGGCGGAGCCAATCGTCTATCCGGCTCCGTACAACATGGCCACCAGTCGACGAGAGACCGTGTTCCCGTGCGCGTCGAGAACACGTTTCGCGTCCTCGTGATTCGGTTGACCGGCGTGTCGCAAGGTGTCGCCACCCGAGCCGTTTTTCGGAAATTCGTAACGCGAGAATTACAACGCGTCCACCCCTCTTTCTCTCCCTATCTCTCACTTTCTCTCTCTCTCTCTCTCTCTCTCTCTCTCTCTTTTTCTCTTCTTGAAGAAACCACTGACGTACGGTACAACGTGCGCGAGTGAGAGAGCAAGAAAGTGTCTGCACGAAAACCTTACAAGGAAGGCAAAATTCTTTTTGTTCTCTCTTGAGAAATCTGATGGACTGAATTTTGGTTATTTCTCACTGTTAAAAAATGTCGGATGATATAACGCTCGATTGCAATCGCAATGAAAACATTTATTAGCGAATTTGGTTTGGATATTTTGGATTGACCGCAAGGTGGTCGATTCGTTTGATATTTCGCAACGAGCAATTTAGTTTTTCGTCCTCTGCGCCAGTGTGTCCTGTGGGGGGTAAAGTTTAGGACACCACGGATGAGCCGCATGCTCGAGTACTGCACGTTTGACAAGGTTAGGATCGTTTTGGCTGTTATCTCGAGTGTTGCGAAAATTCTCGATATTTCAGCTTCTTTAGAGCCGAAGGTAGTACCTCTCACGTAAAGAAGCGTGCAATCTTGAATCAAAATGACAATTCTCATCGAAAGATGTTCACAAAAATCAAGCAGAACTTGGTCAATTCACTCTTAAAGACTTATAAATCTCACAACGCCTACATATTCTCACAAAGATTCAAAATTGCGACAGTTTTATGCGTAAGAGTATTCGATGCTCGGAATTCTAATTTTAGCCGTGTTGTTTAAATACGATATTGTATATGTACATAATATCTCAAAATAGTGAACTCTGCTTTTTCTGAAACTCGATCGCACTGTCATCTCTGTCTAAAATAATTGCGGAAGAAATATCAACGCGGGCATTTGGAACTGAGTTAGTTAGCGTTGTCTCGTTAAATGATTAACGATGTATAAAAAAAGCGTTTGATCTCCCGTTGCTTTCAGCAGACAGCAACGCAGGTGCAACCTCGCCCGAGGAGTCTGCAGTCACGTCCACGCCCGGTAGTCCGCATTCACCGGGCGAGTCGAGCGCGATAACAGCGGGAAGTAACGAGCAGCAGGATCAGCAAGAGCAGCAGCTTTACCAACACATACAGTCGCAGTACCAACCGCAACAACAGCAGGACAGCAGAGGTATCGGGAGTGCATCAGCCGCTGCAGCACACGTTGCCGAGGACAGTGGAGCCCCCTGTGAAATGCGGAGGACACCACCGCAAAATAAAGGTGAGGATACACTCTGACTACTGAAATTTTGTCTTCGACTGTTCTATTCCTATCCGCATCCTTGCCTCCTGGATAAATCGAAATGAGTAGATAAAAAATGAAAAAAATTCGGGCGAGAAACTTCAATTTTTCGACTCTAATATCCATTTAATTATTTTTGTAAGGTAAATCTACCTGATTAAACAACTAACTGTAAAAATCTATCTTTAAAATACTATATTTGAAAAATTGCATATAAAATTGTTTTTGGAGTAAGAAAAATTGACATTACTGGTTCGATATTTTCATGTCAATTTACAACGCGAAGTTTGACAGGCAATTTTCGTGCGGTTGAGATTTCGGAAGGCTGGGGTTAGGGAACTGTTGATATTCGGCATTGACGGAGTCGTACGACTTCGACCGAAAACGCACGAAAGTATTCTTGCTTGTTCCAACGAACCGTGGTAAACTTTAGGGATCCTTGCCGGTTTGCTCATCATCTTCATGATCGCGAAAAAATCTGCGGGTTCCACGAGCGCAGTGCGCATCTCCCTAGAGAAAGACATCCGATTTGTTGCAGTCAAGCCTCGGCATTCCTCGCACTTTTCTTCGATTGCTGTGAATTTCACTCGATTCGGAATTTCGAAATCTTGCAAAAATTAAAACAATTGTTTTTCATCTTTCTCCCATTCACTTATAATATAACTTGATTAAAATTTTCCGGTTATTTGTTGCAGAATTTTTTAATCTTGTTCAATTGAATTTTAAACAAATTTTTTTTATCACTATTTTTTAAATAAATTTTTTAATTTCTCTCTTTGGAAAATTCTAGAAAGAAATTCATTCGGTTAATTTGAATACCGTTCAACTTGAAAGATAAGTATTCAATTACGGAAACCTCTTGTCGACTACGTACGATTATTTCCTATCGATAAACTCGTAATGTATGCGATCGCATTTCAGTATCCAAAGGAAGCGATGCACTCGACTTCGCTTTATCGGGTTTCGTAAAGCACTGTACGCGACACAGAAAAGCGCGTCATAAAAGAACGGCTCGCTGACTGGCTCCGTTCTCGTATTTCTCATTAAGATTACACTTTCGGTGAGGATCTCGATACGCGCAACAATTTTTCCTCTCCCTCGTCGATATTGACCTGCGAAAATCGAGGAGCTCGATAAGCCTCGCTCGTTTTCCGCGTCACCAGGAAAATATAGCGAAAAATTAATTTTTTGTCCGGTTCGAGATGTCCCGGTGTTTTTTCGCATTAGACATAATCGCCTATTCGAACAAGAGTTACCTCACGCTCTAAAAATGCATACGAACCAATCGGCATCGTCGACATTCCGTTCTGTCGATCGGACGCTTTAAATCAGCCGCGGATAAATAACGTTACGTATCCCCATTACCTCTTTTTAAACGAATTTTCTCGTTCAACGCCGGCCGATTTTGCGACTTTGTCCTCGAAACACGTAGAGGCTAACGTCATTTATTACCTCTCGAGTATTTTCTCTACATCGAACTACGCGAGAGAAAGAGAGAGAGAGAGAGAGAGAGAGGCGGGAATTGCTGGTGAAGAAAAAAAGAAGAGCGCGATACGGAAAAAGGATGGAAGAGCTCAAAGCGTAGGATGAGGGAGGGGGTGAAGGAAAAAGGAAACTGTCCCTCTCGACGAGGAAGAGAAAAAGAGAGAAAAAGCCCCAACACGTATCTCCCTTTTATTTTGCGTTATCTCACGTCTGGCCTTCCTCTCTCTCTCTATCTCTCTTTAGCTCGCTCGCACACTTAGGTCGTCTCGCGACGGCGGATATCGAGACGCATCTTTGTCCGGTGTGTGTATCGTTGCAGGCGTGCGCTCGGGTAAGAAAGAGAGAGAAAGAGAAAATGAGAGGGAGAGAGATAAAGGTTACAATGGTGGGGGTACAAAGTGCTGTAGTGTAGAGAGAAGTGGGCATGGTGGGAGACACGCTCGAGACTCCGAGCTCTCTCGGCTCGCTATATATCTGTATACATCCGTGTGTGTGTATGTATATATATAGATACATATATATATATATTTATATATATATATTTATATACACGTAGAGCAGGGTGGGGAGAGATCGAGCAGCGCTAACTGGCAAGTACGTGGGACACGTTTACGTTCCGCGGGTTCGCGTCCATCGACACCGAGCCAGTAGGGTGATCGCACCTCGCCGCAAAGGGATCGACTTCAGTTCGAACGCGCGATAGACAGATTTTTAATTTTTTCGGCAACATCGCCAGTTTTCCACTGGACTTTTCCTTTCGTACTTGTTTCGACTCGACACGCTACCGTTGTTGCTTCTTCTCCTCCGTTGCACCGCTCGTCGCGGTCAAAGCGGCACCCTCGGTCACGCGAACGGCGCGTTTTTCTCTTCCTCGTGTTTACAATAAGAGAGAATGGGTACTCTCGAGTGAAAACGACGATAGCAAGTTTCGGAGCACGGATGACACTTCACGAAGAATCCCAGCTACGATCTAAACGGTATTGTTGACAATTGATCGATCTTCGGGGCTCTTGCGATCTTTTCGTTTGGTCACACAAAATCTCTTCGACTTCGGATTAGACCGATTTCCGTGTAACGATTCGACGCACTGCGGAATACGAGCCGGTTGACGGATGCCCGCGAACGCGCCGATAACTCAGAGAGAGAAAGAGAGAGAGAGAGAGAGAGAGAGAGAGAGAGAAAGACGGAGCGAGAAAAAAGAGTACTCCCGATAGGAATGACTCGGTCGTTCCTAGAAAGTGTATTTTATCTCGCGCGAGCGGCCTTGATTTCCGCAGTAATAGATTTCGTCATGTGTTGCTTCGCGAGATGTAAGAGAGAGAAGAAGCGGCGATAACGGTATAACCACGGATTTTCTTACCGTCCACGAATTATCGCGCCCGCAAATATTTAATTTCTTTCTCACGAGCAACTTTGAGCGAAGGATATTTACGAAACGTACTTCTTTATCTTCTCTCTCTGTTTCCCTCCTTCGAACTTCGCAAAGATTCAATAGACTCAAATTGAATATAAGAGCTCAACTAATCGGACGTTTCTTAATTCAGACCTTCTGCTACACTATTAAAAACTTTACTAATTCTAATCCTTCCCTTTAAATTTTTCTTTTTAGTTGAAACGAAGCGACATACGAGAAGTTTACCGTATAGAATGATTAGTTGAAAATCATAATAATCATACATCAAAATGAAATTAAAGGAGCTCGTCGTACGATACGATAAGCTAAAGTAATTATTATATTGAGACTAACAAGTTAAATATCGTTCAACGATGAACGATTTGCGGAAAAGTCACGACGATTACGGGAATAGTAGCCATGCGGTTTCCGCGCGTACAACATTTATCCTTGCCGGGAATGTATTAAGAAGGTTAGTGAACTTCGCGCGACTCTCAGAGAGTGTACATTCCCACTTATCGCGAAAAGGTTTTAAAATGTACTGTAGATTCGCGTAGTTCTTTTAGTTTCATTTTTATCGGATCTCTCCGATAAAGCTTCTAATTCAGGTTACAATGTTTTGTAATTCCCCCCAATCTGTATCGCTACTCTTATTATGCATTAGCGAAGCGTTTGATTACCGATGATAAGTAAAAGAATCGAAAACCTTGAGAAAAATGTTTTCATAACAATATTTATTTTTTCATATTAGATAATTGATAAAAGCAATTGGTAGAACGTGAATTTTCAGTAGTATCCAACGAAACAATTTTCTATCGATAGACGAACAGTCGATTGTTATTAATCGTACCTCGACGCGATTTTGCCAGTTTTTGTTTTATTTTTGAATTCACCGTGGCCCGTGACAATCGTGGAATTTTCATTGGCACTGCATAATACTCAATTTTACGCAAATCGGATAAAAATAAATGCGATCGAAGATTGGGGACAATAAAACGGCAAAAGCTGAGAAAAATTATTGGGCGGGTTTAAAATACTCTGCGCAAAATTCGATTAAGCGCTGGTTTTTCGCTGGGGATCGAGCTGAGATAAATCGAACTGGTTTCGATCTTGGAAATACGCTCCGTGTATGCGCGCGCACACGCATGTGCACACAGCACAGTCCTGTTCGCCCACTCTCGCACCGATAAATCAAATGGCATCAACTACTCTAAAATTCACGTACTCATACTGTTCTTCCAGTATAAAAAATTTTAAAAATAGTATAAATATTAATATGAGTATAGAAAATTAAACAGATTAAAATATACATTGAAAATAAAAATTATTCATTGTTTGTTGTTAATTTAATTCTGTCTAATTGAAAATTAATATTCAATTAGAATGAAATACCGATCGAATCTTCAGCTACTCGAATTCGGTGCAATGTAGAGAAGATGTTTTGTTAGTATTAGTCACTCGAAATAGACAGATGGTCGCTAATCGCTCCAGGCGTGAAAATTTTTGTGTAGGAACGAGACGAAAGAAAAGTGTCGGTGTAGGCTAGAAGCTACACCAGAAGTAAGACACACAGAGAAGCAATGAATACAAAAGCTTCTGAGACGAGAAATGTTGTCGTTACAGCCTTACCCCTTGGATTTGTCCATTCCAAGAGAACTTTTGCGAGAGTTTACGCAGTAGGTGTTTCCCATATAATTGGAAAATGTGACCTTTTCCGAAGCCTGCTGATTACCTGAGCGCGTCTAAAAGTGACCCTCGTTACGGTAGGCAAGGACGAGGACGGAAAAGCGAAGGAGTGGGGATGGGAAGACAACGTTTGTAAACTTTCGTGAATAAGTGGCAAAGGACTCGTCTCGTCCTCGTGGCCACTCTCGTGCCATTACTATTACAGACGCGAGTGTCTCGACATCGATATCTGTTCCGATTTTCATCTGGAGCGCATTTTTGCATCCTGTTTTAATTCCTTCCTTCCTTCCTTGCTTCATCCCTTGTTATCAATTTATTGGTGAACGGGATTTTTAATTATCTGTGTGTTATATCTGTGTGTGTAGTCGACAGATCGGCAAGTGGGCAGTCTGGAAGCTCGCCGAGGGTGACGCTTCGACTTAACCAAGTTCGCGGAACGAGGGATGAGAAAAAGAGCGCTGCGTCCAACTCCCGTCAGGGCGGCATAAATTCTCAGGTACTATTCATTTTTAATCATGTGTTTGATGTTTGTTCGTTGTGTTGATACCCTAATCAATAAAAATTTTGATTGTAACTCGTTTTTAGAATTTGTTTATAACTTTGTTTGATCTTGATTTTCAAAAGTATAACTTTTTGGTGACAGTATCAGTTATTTTGACATGGCATCATTGTTTAAATTTGGTCCAGTATTTTTATTTTATTTCTACATTCCTTTGTTAATTGAAATTCAAAAATGTAATATTTGTGAAATTATTTTTTCATGCATCGTTCTGACAACACACTAACAAACTTCATTTTTCAACACAGTTTTTTTGCATCCTTTGTTAACCACACTTTTTTTTCCTCGTCAGGTATATCGATTCGACGTTCATACCATAGGAAATGCAAGCAGCAGTGTAATAAAGTGAAATCATACTTTTTGAAATTAAAGACTTGAAGCTCTTCACGCACATTCACACACAAATAAATCCATACGTAGCTAATACGTAGCCAAACATATTTTCCCAAAATTCCCAAAAAGCAAAAATGCGTCTTAAACAGTTTTATTTAAAGCACTCGAAATCCCCCGAGCAGGCTACCGAAAGATTCAATGAAATTGTATGAAAGAGTATCGTCTACGGACAAATTTTTTTCTCGTATAATTTTTCTTAAATCACTCGCATGCGTGAGAGAAAATCGAGATTAGGATTAAAATAAATATTTTTTTTAGATGCAACAACATCAGTTGGAAATGAACGCGAAAGCGAATAACGCTGCATCGAGTGGTAGCGGTTCGACAGCAAACGCTAATAGCAGTGGAGCTGGTTCTTCCGGGTCGACTGGCGCTTCCTCGAGCGCGAGCACGAACGAAGGCGGCGATGTGTACGAATTCAAGAGCTCGAAAGAGCCAACCCCTGTGAGAGGCACTAGCTCCTCGCCGAACCTCGACAAGGACAAGGACGCCAGTGGTAAGTCAGCGGGTGGACAGAGTGCGTCGAACGCTGGTACAAATTCGAGCACTGTCACGTCGAATGCCAACGAGCAGCAAACGGCCAATGCTAGTAGCGGTACAGCCTCACCGGCTGCCACGAGCGGTGACGATAACGCGAGTTCGACGGTGTCGGCGTCACCATCTAACAAACGCACTTACGAGGGCGATGCGTCTGAAGATCAGGATGATGACAATCGTCGCAAGAAACGCAAGGATGCCGCTGAGGGTCCCAAGGACACGAAACCAGCCACCGCCGGTAGGCAGAGCACCGGAAGAGCGTCCACTGGTGCCACAGATAAAGTGAGTTTTTTGTCTTCGGAAGAGGCGAAAATAATCTTGATGAATTCTAGAAATAGAAAAATAGTATAGTATAGTATAGTTTAATTTCTATACTTTCATTTATACATTTTTATTTTTCTAAAAGAACAATGAATAATTCATATGATATCTCGATCGAAACTAATGATTGCTCGTCTGTTTTACAGTGCGCAAAGTCCAACAAACAAGGCTCGAGTGCTGCGTCCAATAAGAACAACCAGAGCGCGAGTAACGTGAATTCCGATCGAAAGAGTCCAAACGCTTCTTCAATGGCGAGTAGCCCGAAACCTTCGACGGCGTCGAGCTCGTCGACGGGTTCGAAGACGACGACACCAGCGCCGCCCGAATCTGACGGCGAGGACGACCGGTCGAAGAGCTCGGACTCCGGTTCAGCGCCGAAGGTGCCGCCGCTCAAAATTGTGATACCCCAGAGCACCACGAGCGAGCAGGAACAGGGGAATCGAAACGGCAAAAGTACGTCGAGCCGAAATCATCAATTGCCGTACGTCGTGGCGAGTTCTAACAGCAACGACTCAACAGACAAGGATCAAGGTCAGACCGCGAGTGGTACGACCAGTCCAACCGAGAGCAATACCAACACGACGGTGAAGACCGAAGAAAAGAAGGACTTTACCGGAGCCTTGCATGGAGAGGAGCGGTCTACGCACCATCAGAGAGTGTTGCGAAGCTCGCATCGGTAATGAAATTAAAAATAATTGTAGTTGTACTCGATGAATGTAGAATTAACATCGACTGATTTCTCTTTTGTAGAACTGGGAATGGAAATAATGGTTCCGCACAATCGAAAGATACGTCAGCATCCGCTGGTAACGGCAGTTATTCGAATTCGTCGCCATTGCCGAGCACTTCTGCAACGGATCGCTCGAATAATTCATCGCCCCAGCAGCGTCATCATTCGCCTACGCCGGAGACGTCTGGCTCTGACAGCAATAAATCGGCACCAATTGAGAGCGCTTCTAACGCGGGTAACGCTAGTAAGTCGAGCACACTGTCGGAAAAATCGGAAAAAACGTCCGAAAGCACGGGAAAGAATCAGAAGGATGGAAACAGCGACAACGCGGATACCTCATCTACCGCGTCGTCAATGGGACCTTCCACCAGTGCTGCTTCTACCGCGCCCGTCGAGCTACATCCGCGGAAAAGAAAAATGAAACCAAACAAGGAGGCGCAACAGGCAGCGACTAGCGCTGCCGCCAGTGAAGTCGCCGATGCCGCTAATACAGGACCAGAAGTTCATCCTCACGATCAGCCAATTACGAATTGTTATCAATTGTTTTTAGATATCCGTAACCAGGTAAATTACATAACTATATACATGCACAAAACGTTTATCATATTAATCTATAATATTGTCTTTCTTTTCTTTAAGATCGATCGTAAGAGGAAGAGCTTGTTCCCAGTTCAACCTAAACCTCCTCAAGGTTTCAAAGATTATCTAATGAATAGATGTACGTACCTCTTAGCGGGAAATGCTAAAGAACCAACGATAAATTTTCCGCCCTCTCTGTCAAGCTCTATGAAAGAAATATATACCGAACAAGAGAAGGAACGACATCGCATGCGAATGCGGCATGTAGTAGAAAAAGAAAAACTTGTACTATCTGTAGAACAGGAGATCTTACGAGTACATGGAAGAGCGGCGAGAGCATTAGCTAATCAATCTCTTCCGTTTTCAGTCTGCACAATTTTAAAAGATGAGGAAGTTTATAATGTTATAACTCCTGAACAGGAAGAGAAAGACCGCAACGCGAGGAGTAGGTACAATGGTAGACTATTTCTTAGTTGGTTGCAAGACGTTGATGACAAATGGGAAAAAATAAAAGTAAATTTCAATTTTTTTGTTATTATGTATATTAAATAATTGATGATTGTTAATATTTTCATCTAATTGTACTCGCTATCTTGATTTATAGGAATCGATGTTGCTGAGACATCATAACGAAGCAGAATCGCTTCACGCGGTTCAGAAGATGCATTGGGAGTGGAAGATGCAAGAGGTTGGCTTGTGTGAATCTAAAGCGACCCCTCAAATAGAAGAAACACACGTTCCAATGGTACATGTTTCTGATGATTTTGACCTCTTGCCGGCTTAACCGATTAAAATTAGGATTATATGATATTCACATCAGGAAGTACAATTGGTACAATAGTGAATATTGTAATCTGTGATCTCTTTTTCATTTTTATTGTTCTTAGACAGTTACCAATTTTTCACTGTATTGTGATATCACATTTATAATATCAATGAGAAGTTTTATTTTCGGTAATTCGAAAGTTCCTTTTTTTTTATAAAAAAAATTAACATTTAATATTTCTCAGTTATTTTTATTACTGAAACAGTTTTACAATAAAATTCTATCTTAAATTTATTTACATTTATCATTTATTTAGAATTATTATTTTAGAAAATGACTTTCTTATTCAGGAAAGAATAAAATCTGTACTCAAAAGTAGTATTGCAGTTAAAATCTAGTAATTTGGATATTCATGAAAAATGTGAAAAATAGTTCTTTCAGAACTTATTTACAATCAAGAACTTTTGAATTTTGATTAAATATTTTTGAAAAAAAATAAATGGGTGACTACTCATAGGAAGTTGTTGTAATACTGCTGTAAATATTTTGTAACTAGAATATGTAATGACATTTATATAAATAGTAGTGTATAAAATTATTATAAAGAATTAATAAATACACCAACATTTTGGAGTTGTTTAAATTTTTTATTTTTTCTTATCTCCATCCTTATTATTATGGGAAACCACATCTATATTTGGTTGAAGATGTAATTTTAAGTCTAAGGGTTTATCGTAACCTAATAATTTTTTATAATCTTCTGCGCTGCTGAAAAATCTTTCATCGAGAAAAAGAGGTCTACCCCTGACTGTAACAGAGTGAAACATCCCTGAGATATCTGGTATTACAACATCATCAGCCTTGAATTTTATCTGTAATAATTTATGAATATCGATTAAAACATAATTTGAAAGTACTTCAATTTTAGTTCAAAGTATACCTCTGATTTAGATGCTAATATATTATATGTGGTAGCTGTATATTCTTCAGTTTTAGTATTGTATTTTAAATCTATAACATATTTTCTTGTTATCGAATGTATGAACATTGGTGTGCCAAACGCAAAGACTCCAATTACAGCAAACATTCCCATCATAGCAGGCATATTATCGGTTTCCGTCATTTTCATGTAGAACAAGGGTTGTACTGATAAACCAATAGCAGAGGTTAATAAAGTGAACATTTTCAATGTTCGTATTTGACGTGCTAAAGGACCACTATAAATTTCTACAGTGTCCAATTGAGTATGAGTTTGTTCTTTTGCTGTACAAAACGATCTCGAAAAAGATATATATTCATCTTTCTGAAATGTCAATAACGAATAATTACTATAAGTATTCATTCATTAACAAGGTTTTTGATCTAACCTTTACAGGACACATAACCAACGCAATATTATTTTTTCGAACGTTGATTTGTTGCATAAACAATTTCTTATAATTACACATATTATATTTTAATAAGATCGACATTTTGAAAGCTAGTGAATTATTTCTTTGTAACGAAAATATAGATATTATTTACACATTTCAACACATGCTTCTAAATAAAACAAGTTATGTCAGAAATTCAGAATGCAGGTATTGCGGGTTGAGCAAGTAGACGAGTGGCGCTCTCAAACGAGTCACTTATTTTACCGCTTCAGTTTGAATTGATCTTCAAATATGTACTTATAAACAAAAATTATTATACGTAACATAATATGTCGAATGAGGAAATGTGTTGGATAAAATACTTATAATTTTAAATTATAAATGAATTTTCTCTAATCATGTCTATAAGACATGACATTTGCTTTAAGTATGAGGTAACAAAACAAATGCACATCATAAATTACTAAAAAAATGATTTATTAACAGTATAGGAGAATTTTTAAATAACTAAAAATATTTTCGCTCCTATAATTTGCTTTGTAAAACTACTTATACTTAATTAACTAGGAGATTCTAATTTATTAATAGCTCCTTCCAAGTTACTTATGAACTCATATAAAGTTGATATTGTCATTTCTGAAAAAATATTTTCAATTTTTCCATCTTTTTCAAGAAATAGTGCTAGCTGTACAAATGATTTTCCAACATTATCAGACTCACTATTTGCAACTGTTACTGTAAGAAAAACAGAAAAATTGATAAATTTGTGGAACATATATTTGTTTTTTAGTAATCTCCTCATGATTTACCGCCAAATCGCCAAGATACATCAACCAACTTATCTACAGATTCGTCCATGGTTAGAAATATGAAACGATCATGCGTCTTTAATATAACAACTCAGAAAATATAATTATGGTGAAGTTATTATTAGCTAATATTATTGCTGTATTTAGAATTCAGCAATTTCAAATTCACACACTTGATTGTATTGTTAGAATAGACTTCCCAATTTCCCACACTTTTAGGTTGTGTTGTACAGTGTACTGTCAGTGTCAGTGACATATAAAGTATGTCAATACAGATGGCGTTCTCTAGCAAATTTGGTGCCGTACCGGTGCAGCGATGCTTGGTGCATATTTATTGACCATCATCTACTGATGTCAAGAATTGTAAATAGATAAATGATGATGAATTCACAGTTAGTTAAAACTATAATTAGTCATTTAAGTAGATAACATACACAAGATTATTACAATAATAAGCACTAAAAAATACTTATTTTTTGATCGTTATTTTATTTAGTACAATAGAAAAGATATGAAATTACATATATTATAATTGTACATTTATTTCTTTGAAAATAGTGTTACTTGAAAAAGATATTATTTTAATGATGAACATCCAACCGAAACAGATATGTCTATATTCGAATTCGGTCAAGAAATGTGAGAATCCGTTGTAGTTACGAAAATAAAATTCATAAATCAATAATTGCAATGAGAGTTTTTTAAAAAGCTATACTTAAATGGTATCTATACTTATTTTCAATTTAAATAGTGAAAAACAATTTTTATATCCATTTAACTTCAGACACTTAGTCATTTCTTATTTGTAAACTTATTCATCAAAGGTACTTGGCAAATTATGTTATGATTTTTTGTTGTATTTTCAGAACAATTTTAGTCGAGGCTATAAATCAAATCGATTATCGTGTTTATTTTATTTGATATAAAATACACATTTATCATAATTCCTGACTTATATTTTATTTCACGAAAATAGTGAATCATAAAATCAATAAATAAAATATGGATAAATATCCAAATTTATTCGTATCATGGTAAAATAAATTACAGATAAGCTTCAAACTATTCATCCCTCAAACGAATATATTCTTAAATAGAATAAATATGTTATAACAAGTTATTATAATATCTCTAAATTTTTTTCTGACTTATCATTACATTGATTTGTAAATTCATGTTATGTTAGATAAATACGGGATGAATAAAAATTGGCAATTCCAATTTTGTACATCTAACCATTTTCGAGAACCGAGACATCGGGATGTTTCTAGATATAGTAGAATATATCGCATCTTCCCGTACCACAGTATTCAATTTAATGTTTCGTGAAATTCAGTTTTTAAAAATGAAGATAAACGTGGTTATAAATTCGAGATAATTTCGGGAAAAATTATAACGAGGTATTCAATTAATAACAGAGAGACTAAAATTCATAATAAAAAAATAAAATCTTTGATTAATAGTACTAAATTTGAGAGAATGTTCTCGGCACAGGGGCGAATTTCCGTTTGAGCTTTCTAGAAACGTCAGAACTCGATAAAAGCGCCGGCGACGCGCGGACATTCAATAGTTACAGAAAGGATACCAAGCGTATTGCGCGATTGCGTGCGAATTCAACTCTTGTGATTTTTCTCGTTTATACGAGTGTGATAGACTACTCTTTTGTGAATTACCGATTTGAGATATTCATCAAGTTTTATCAACGGTTTTTATTGTGTTTGACTCGTTGGATAGTAATTTTATTTAATAAAATAAGTCATCATGCCGGAGGAAGTCACCATGGCTGACAGCAACGAAGTCGAAACTTTCGCCTTCCAGGCTGAAATAGCTCAGCTTATGAGCTTGATTATCAACACATTTTACTCAAATAAGGAAATATTCATCCGTGAATTGATCTCCAACGCATCTGATGTAAGTAATATTTTTTTATTCAATGGCAATGTTTAGAATCCGTTTTAATTCCTGAAATATTTTTTTTACTTTAAAAGAAAATATTTTTAATTAATTTTTTAATTGTTATTACAGGCTTTGGACAAAATTCGATACGAATCTCTAACTGACCCGTCGAAACTCGATACGTGCAAAGAATTATTTATTAAAATTATTCCCAACAAAAACGATAGGACCCTCACCATTCTCGACTCGTAAGTTTTCAAATTTTTTTTTCATCGCCTTAACGGTTTTTCGATAAACTAATTTATGTTTTATTTTATTTTGATAGTGGTATTGGTATGACAAAAGCAGATCTGGTCAACAACTTAGGTACCATTGCAAAATCTGGCACAAAAGCATTTATGGAAGCTTTGCAAGCTGGAGCTGATATTTCTATGATTGGTCAATTTGGTGTTGGTTTCTACTCTGCTTACTTAGTAGCAGATAAGGTCACAGTCATCTCAAAACACAACGATGATGAGCAATATTTATGGGAGTCTTCTGCTGGTGGTTCATTCACTGTTCGTTTGGACAATGGAGAACCAATTGGCAGAGGAACAAAGATCATACTCCATATTAAAGAAGATCAAACCGATTATCTAGAAGAATCGCGAATTAAGGAAATTGTAAAGAAACATTCTCAATTCATTGGATACCCAATTAAGCTTGTTGTAGAAAAAGAGAGAGACAAGGAATTGAGTGAAGATGAGGATGAAGAACCAGCTAAAGAAGGGGAAGCGGAAGATGAGAAACCGAAAATTGAGGATGTTGGAGAAGACGAAGATGAGGATAAACCTAAAGATGAAAAGAAAAAGAAAAAGAAAACTATTAAAGAAAAATATACAGAAGATGAAGAACTCAATAAAACTAAACCAATTTGGACACGTAATCCTGACGATATTACACAAGAAGAATATGGTGAATTCTACAAAAGCTTGACGAACGATTGGGAAGATCATTTAGCTGTCAAACACTTTTCGGTGGAAGGTCAATTGGAATTTAGAGCATTGTTATTTATTCCAAGACGAGCTCCTTTCGATCTCTTTGAAAATAAGAAGCGAAAGAATAATATTAAATTATATGTGAGAAGGGTATTTATCATGGATAACTGCGAAGACCTAATTCCAGAATATCTAAACTTTATCCGAGGTGTAGTAGACAGTGAAGATCTTCCATTGAACATTTCTCGTGAAATGTTGCAACAAAATAAGATCCTCAAAGTTATTAGAAAAAATCTTGTAAAGAAATGCTTAGAATTATTTGAAGAATTATCAGAAGATAAGGATAATTACAAGAAGTGTTATGAACAATTTAGTAAGAATTTGAAATTGGGTATTCACGAAGATAGTCAAAATAGAAAAAAATTGTCTGAACTATTGAGATATCATACATCTGCATCAGGGGATGAAATGTGCTCTCTAAAAGATTACGTTGGACGTATGAAGGAGAATCAAAAACACATTTACTATATCACTGGTGAGAGCCGAGAACAAGTAGCCAACAGTTCATTTGTTGAACGTGTAAAGAAACGTGGTTTTGAAGTTGTATACATGACCGAACCGATCGACGAATACGTTGTACAACAGATGAAAGAATTCGATGACAAACAATTGGTGTCCGTTACGAAAGAAGGTCTCGAATTTCCAGAGGATGAAGAAGAAAAGAAAAAACGTGAGGAGGATAAGACCAAATTTGAAAATTTGTGCAAAGTTATGAAGGACATATTGGACAAGAAAGTAGAAAAGGTAGTTGTCTCCAACAGACTCGTAGATTCGCCGTGCTGTATTGTCACGTCGCAGTATGGATGGACAGCGAATATGGAGAGAATCATGAAAGCTCAAGCCTTACGAGATACGTCGACGATGGGTTACATGGCAGCGAAGAAACTCCTTGAGATCAATCCTGATCATCCAATTATGGAAAATTTGCGGCAAAAGGCCGAAGCTGACAAACACGACAAATCCGTTAAGGACTTGGTTATGCTCCTGTTCGAAACTGCTCTCTTGTCTTCCGGATTTGCACTTGAAGATCCACAAGTACATGCATCCAGAATCTACCGAATGATCAAGCTTGGATTGGGTTTCGACGATGATGAGACTATCAATAACGAAGAAGAGAAAGTAGACAGCGAAATGCCGGCAGTCGAAGGAGATGCGGAAGAGTCATCGAGGATGGAAGAAGTAGATTAAGATAATAATTAATAATTAAATTATTATATAAGGGCCCTATAAAATCCAAAGACTTACTAGGAAGTAGAAAGACTGTTAACATTAATTTTCATCATTTTCGTTCTGCCTTAAGTGATAATGTTAAAATATATCATACATTATTTTTAAGAACATCAGTATTCATTTTATGCAGACGTATAGCGACGTAATTTCAGTATAACTTTAAGATTGAAATTTCAATGTTATATTCCTACCCCATCGTTAAATTTTTGTTAAATAAAAATTCTGATTTTGTAATAAAAACTTACAAGCACATGTATATATTTTGTATTGCACTATTGATATTATTTATCATTTCATTTTTTTTATCATCCTGCAATTCAATAATTTTCAGTCATTTGCCATTTTAACGATTGTTATACAAGAACAATAAAGAAACCTTATTGTTTTTAAACGTTTTATTATTATTAATTATACCTTTAAATCTAATATTTACTAAAAAAATATATTTGATCAACATTGAGAAGAATCGAAATTTATTGAATCATCAGTTAGGTATTCGCGATTTTTTGCAAGGTCATCGTATGATGACCTGATAATAAAATATTTTTTATTCTGAAAAATAATGGAACAAAATCACGAAATCTAGTTTCTAATTATAAAGGACTCAACAGATAAATTTCAATACAAAATTTTTAATTTTTATTGCAAAAATGTGAAAATTACGATCGAAATTAAATATCAAAGTTTACTCATTCGCAATACTCTTATATAGTAACGATAAAAATAACTTACAATCGGATCAATAACTAATAATCAATGATCATTTTATTCTTGAAATCTGATACATAATTTATAAAATTTCAACTATTATTTTGATATAAGATTAGAACACAGGTTTGAATGTAAATATTAATCGCACCAGTAGAGTGAGCCACATTGGATAATCAGAGTGTCGCGTGTTGCCACATCACCACCAAATGACCAAATCAAACATATTTGGACGATGTGCCTGTGTAGATCGCGCTCGTGCCGATTCTTCCACGATACGTGGTAAGCGTGTACTGCATACTGTGCTCTGCCGTCTCAACATGTCAAATTATTCTTAAAATTGTTGTGTATTAAAATTGACTCGTATACTGTACGAATCGACGCTACATTCATTAATACATATACAATTAAATTGCGAGACTGTGAGCTCCAATTTTTTTTTCGATTATATTTTTGTCCGATAGTTGTTACACATCGAACTCAGTGGCATCATGAGTGCTAATTCGAATCAGGTTAGGCACGGAGTTGTAAAACAGGTAAGAAATATTTATCGAAACCGCTTATTTTTTTGAGTAGACGGTATTTGCGAATTTTTTTAACCTAAAATTTCGCTGCAATCTGTGTAATCGCAAGGGTGAAAATGATAACAAAACGCGTCGATGCAATTTTTACACCGCGTGCACGCGTTTGCGTAAGCATTTAAAACATATGGTCTAAATTCCAATTAATGGGGTATTTAATGACTTTTGATATTTCTTTAATCGCACCCATTTTTTTTTTAATATGCTATTCAACATGTTTTTTCATCATACCGCTTTTCAATCGAACTAAATTTTCGTTAATTTGCGAATTTTTAATCGTGCTCCATATTTTTCAATCTATTAATCATCTATGAAAATCGTCTGCAAACCAGTTATATTCTGCTTCTATTGTTCTGTATTCATCAAAATTTGAAAAAACTTGAAAAATTTCTGCAATTATTAAATGTTTACTTTTGTTACTACAGGTACCATCTGGTGATCAAGTCACTATTCGTGGCAAACCACAGGGAGGTCCACCCCCTGAGGAAACTATCATCTTATGCGATATTATTGCTCCAAAATTGGAGCGTAGAAAAGCCAATGATAGGTAATGATAACATTATCATTATGATAGTCATCATTTGATTTTTTATATTTGGAAATTTCATGTCATTTACTTATAATATAATTCTTATACTGAGTGAAAGTATATAAAATTATTATTTTTAGTACGCAAGAAAGTAAAGATGAACCTTTTGCTTGGGAAGCACGAGAATTCCTTAGAAAGAAATTAATTGGTCAGGAGGTAACGTTTGTGAAAGAAAAGGCAATCAGTGATAACAAGGGCTATGGAAATATTTGGCTTGGAAAAGGTAATTTCTTTTAATTTTTAATAAAATATATAGTATCAAGTTTTAATAATTTGAATTGTTTTTTATAGACAAGAATGGTCAAAACATAACTGAATTATTAGTTTCTGAGGGTATGGTATCGGTGAAGAAAAGTGCCGGAGAAAATGTTGCTCATCTTTTAGAATTAGAAAATGCCGCTAAAGCTGCTGGTAAAGGAAAATGGGCTCAAGTTCCGGTGTCGGAACATGTTCGTAACGTTCACTGGACTGTCGATGATCCACGCAGGATTGTGGAGAAATTTGGCAAGAAACCGATTAAGGCCGTTATTGAATACGTACTCGATGGATCTACTGTCAAAGCTTTCTTGTTACCCGATTTCTATCACATTACTTTGATGATCTCTGGAATTCGTTGTCCCGGTTGGAGAAATGGTTCTACCGTTGGTGAACCGTTTGCTGATCAAGCTCGTTATTTCGTTGAATGTCGTCTCTTACACAGAGACGTTGAAGTTGTTCTCGAATCTTTCAGTAATAACAACTTCATCGGTAGTATTATCCATCCTAAAGGTGAGTCAAATGAAACCTACTATTCCGTATGCATTACCCATCGAATATTTTGTATTAAAATAATTCAACCAATCATTTAACTTTACAGGAAACATTGCCGAAGCATTGTTGAGAGAGGGATTTGCCAGATGCCAAGATTGGTCAATTAACAATACAGTTTCTGGTGCTGAAAAATTATATCTTGCTGAGAAAGCAGCAAAAGAAGCTCAACTGGGGATCTGGAAAGATTTCAAGCCATCTAATTTGCAGATTGAATTCACCGGTACCGTCGTTGAAGTAGTCAATGGCGACGCTTTGGTTATCCGAAAATTAGATGATGGAACAGACAAAAAAGTTTTCTTGAGTAGCATTCGACCACCTCAACGCGAAAAGAAAGCTGTACCTGAAGAGAATAATGCTGCCAAACCGAAAGATTTTCGTCCTCTGTACCACGTTCCTTGGATGTTGGAAGCAAGAGAATTCCTTCGTGAGAGGTTCATTGGTAAAACAGTTAAAGTTGTGGCAGATTATATTCAACCAGCAAATGATAAATATGCTGAAAAATTATGTTGCACTGTCACATATGGAAAAACGTAAGCTAATAATGAGTTGTTACACTTGAAACTTTTTAACTATCATTATTAATAATTCACCATCTTCTAGGAATCTTGCCGAAGCTTTAGTTTCCAAAGGTCTCGCCCGTGTAGTGAAATACAGGCAAAACGATGACCAACGTTCAGCGCATTATAATCTTCTACAAGTCGCAGAGAGCAAAGCGGAAAAATCCGGACAGGGACTTCATTCGAAAAAAGATGTACCTGTACACCGATTTGTCGATTTATCGAACGATCCCGTTAAAGTTAAATCTTTCTTGTCATCATACAAACGCGCACAAGGAATTAAAGCTGTAGTTGAATTTGTTAACAGCGGCTCAAGATTGAAATTGTTCTTGCCGAAAGAAGATAGACTCATAACGTTCGTCTTGGCCGGTATCAGAGCACCACGATATCAGAGACCGTTGCCTGGTGGTGGCATGTCGAAGCCCGACGAATACGGCGAAAAGGCACTTAAATTCACGCGAGACAGATGTTTCCAGAGAGACGTGGAAATTAAAATTGAAAGCACCGAAACGAAAGGAGCTGGATTCATTGGTTGGTTGACGGTTAATGGAAAGAACATGTCCGTTGAATTAGTCGAAGAAGGTCTTGCTGAAGTATCTACTTATCCTGATTCTGGTACGGAATATACGAAAGTTCTTAAAGCGGCGGAAGAACGTGCGAAGGCTAAGAAACTCAACGTGAGTATACAGTCCTCGTCTACTTTTTCTGTTCAGTATTGTTATTGTATTGATTTTGTGATTAAATATGATATTGTTTTATAGATATGGAAAAATCGTGCTGACGTACCAGCCAAAGATGAAAAGGTTGAAAATGAAAAAAATACAGCCGAAAGAAAAGTTGACTATCAAGAAGTAGTGGTATCTGAAATTACTAATGAACTTCACTTCTTTGTTCAACGAGTTGATCAGCGTAGCATGTTGGAGAATTTACACCTACTTTTAAGACAAGAATTAGCGGCTAATCCTCCACTTCCAGGCTCTTACAAGCCGGCCCGTGGCGAATTAGCTGTAGCAAGATTCAAGGGTGATGATCAATGGTACAGAGTTAAGGTAGAGAAAGTAACAGGAACAGAAGTTCACGTCTTCTATGTCGATTATGGTAATAGAGAAAATGTTGAGGTTACGAAAGTGGCAGCTATACCTGCCCGTTTCGCTACTGATAAGCCATTTGCTCAAGAATATTCTTTGGCTTGTATACGTCTTACTGAAGATGTGAGTTGATTAATTTTGAAGATTATACATTTTCACACAAAGTATGTTTATTTAATAAAATTTGAAAAAATTGTTTTCTTTGTATTTAGGTTGAAGAAAGAGAACAAGCTGTTGCTGCATTTAAAGCGTATGTTGCTGATAACATTCTGCTGATGAATGTAGAGTACCATGTAGCTGGTAGTTTGTCAGCTGTAACTTTGGTAAATCCAACTACTCACGAAGACATTGGCAAGCAGTTGATTACAAATGGATATGTACTCGTTCAAAAACTTCGTGACCGAAGATTGGCTAAACTGGTATGTTTTTTAAAACAAATATTGAAAATTAATTATAATGTGATGAAACATTAACATATTATTCTTAATTGTAGCTTGAAGAATACAAAACTGCTGAGGAATCAGCAGCAAAAGCTCATCGTCAAATTTTCAGATATGGCGACATCCGAAATGAAGATGATGATGAATTCAGATATTAAATAATACCAATTGGCAAGTAATTAAGATTTCAAATGAATTAAGGCATATTACACAAGATGTAATGAATAGTTATTAAATTCCGCGCAGGGAAATATAATGGAATAAAAATGCATTGCGACGTAATCTTTTACGTTGTACTGATTCCAATGCAATCATTTTATATTAGATACTTTATGCTGATTGTACATAAGATTTTAATCGATATATTCATGATATGAATGAAAAAATGTGAGTGCGTAAATACATCTCAATTATGGTAAAGTGCAAATGATCTACCTGAAATTTTACAAAATCATCTAATTTTATGTCAGTCATTTTTATATTCATGGAATCGTGAAAATCGACTTTTTTAATGAAACGGATAATTACAAACAGATGTATTTAATGTATTTTAATGTCTATTAGATGTATATCGTTGTACAATTCATTTAGATAGAACATGATAGCTGAATCAAGTATCAAATTGAATTTTTCTCATTCTTATTGTATTCAATTATGAAGAAAAAAAATAACAAAAAAGAGTAACTAGTAATTTGGTTATTAGTTCCTACTTATACTACAGAGCCCATTTTAAATGTGTAATGTATCCGTAGCTAAATTTTTTCACAATCTTGTATTAAAATCGTGAATTCAATGCATTTATTACTAATCGAATCTAAACAGTACAGATTAATTAGAGTGTTGTTCTAGCTTTTTATCATGAAATTTGTGTATTCAAATAATTTTTTTAAACAGATAATTGAATTTGATGTATCACTATTTTTTACTTACCATCAAAACTCTCGAAATGAAAATTTTAATATTCAATGAAAGTTGTTCAATGATAATATATCAAATAACTAAAATAATAAATTGATAATTTGGTTTGATCAGTCTTGTATAAAAATATGATATTAACAGTATAATACATTTTGTACATATAAATCATGCCTTTGTAACTTTAAATAATGGAAAATATGAAAAATATACACCTTTGTAAAGAAACCAATAGTGTATTGCAATTAAGTATGATTAATTACAATCAGCTTAAATATTTAATAAGAATATAATTTTAAGTATTTATCAGGTTTTTCCTGCCATACTTTCTATTGATAAATCAATTTATCTCTAAATTGGCATTTCTTAAATAAAGGTGAATAAACAATAAAATATTTAGTACGGTACTTCATGAAGCCTCTACTACTTATGTGATTAAGTTGTTTGATCCATTAAATTTTACGTCGGCGAGGATGTTTTTTAAGAACATAAACCGAATTATACTTAATCGTAAATATAAATTTATTCACTTATAAATGAAAGAACCAACAATCGTGTCAAAAATTGAAATTAAATACATTATACTTTTTATTAAAGTAAGGTTATTTATAAATTAATTTTTTTAAATATATAAAATGTCTTATCGTGGTTCATTCAGATTCAAAAATCATAATGCTCATAATTGACTGATTCTTGAATAATTGAATAATATTAAGGATGTAAGGAATTTCATTCAATTTCATAAGAATTGATTATAATTATAAAATTAATATCACAAATTGCGTTATTTTATATTAGATATGGCTAACACATCATGCTTCTGCACAGTATTATCCCAAGAACATGTGTATAAGCTATTTTCATACCATGTTAAACCCCGTACAAAGTCTAGGTGATTATTGTTCTCATAAAGCACTGTACAGTTTTTATTTGTGTCTAGAACTTTTACGAAAGTGTCATCACAGCAACATGCTAATTGATGCGATCTGAAAATCAAACAATTATTTTATTTTATTGTTGTTAACAATATGATGGAGTATTTCTAATTTTATTATAAAAAATACTGTACTCGTTTTGATTGTTATTATATAACAATTTATGGATTGGTCTATTGAAATGTTTGTCTTCACGAAGGACGTCAATATTTTCATTTCTAATATCAATAATTGATATTGTTCCATCCACACTACCAATTGCTATAATGTGCTCTGAAAATTGATTCCACGATGCTGAAGTCAAACCAAATGACCTTCTAAATATACCTGTAAAAATAGTTATAAAAATTACAGATGTTTCTATTTTTTCAAATTAACATTATGGAAGTTTTTTTAAATAGATTCAGATCATTATTTACATTTTGCGGGCTTAGATTGTCGAATATCCCAAAGTACAGCTTCATTATCTAATGATGTCGATACAAATTTTGTTGTATCGTTAGGCATTGTATCTACACACGTTACAATATTTGTATGAGCAAAATGATACGAATGAGTCTGCGTTAATTCCGCTGCATCCCATACTTTAACGCTACAATGAATAAAAACATTGTTGGAATACCATTCTTATCAATTTGTGATTTTAAACAAAAATATAACTTACGAATAATCCATACCACAGGATACAAAATTCGATCCTTTAGAAAATGCAGACAAAGACATAATACTATCGTCGTGTTGACAAGCATATTCTAAGCTCTTTATTTCTGTTTTTTCATCTTTAGTTTTACAAATTTCAATAATTTGTATTAATCCACTGTCTTCTCCAACGACAAATCTTTCTTCTTCCAAAAAAGCACCACTAGATACACCAGAAACTGTTTTTAAACCAGAATATCCATTTTCTTTATTGAAATTGGAAATATCATTATAATGCCATATAGTTCCTGACCAGTAACGATCGGTCATATTGCTAGCCCCAAGAATTGCATTATTTTCTGCAAAGAGAGGTACAAAATTGTTCAATATATAAATACTAATAGATAAATGATGTTTGAATCGAATAAACCGGTATAACCTCAAACTTTTTATGTACCATTTAAAATTAGAAGAAATTGTAAATTTGTGTCAGGAACTGGCTCTCGATCTGCTGCAGTCATATTCCTGTACGCATCGGCATTTAGATTAGGTTTAATCAAAACTTCCTCCATTATTTCAATTCAATTCTAAGAGTCCCACGTTGAAAATGGCTACAGTTGTACACAATTTGACTTTCCGCTCTGGTCCGCTCTTTTCAGTTGACTCTCGTTCTCTTATCTACATTCTATTTCTAGTTAGTGGCGCTCTCAGTCCCATTTTGTGTAATAATTTTTATATATACTTAAATTCGTTTACAAGTAAATTAAAAAAAAAAAATGAAATAACTGATCTTCTAAAAATGGTAAGTAACAACCCAATTTTTATCGATTAAAAAAAAAAGTAAAAGTTTCTCATGTTTAAATGTTTTTATCGTTGCGGTATGTGAGTGGTCAAAAAAGAGTACGATATTTAATATTTACAATGCATCTTTTTTTTTTCATCCAGAACATAATCTTACTGACGCAATAAAAACTTTACACAATAATAATTTTCGTATCACGTAATAACGTACCTTTAGGTTAATCGACCATGCAAGGATACTTTTTTTTTAATTATACTTTTTTCTTTACGCAACAATGTGTATAATATTCGTCGCTTTGTATTTGATGAAATATTTTAAATGATTTCGTTTAATTTTTCACTTCATTATTTTATTATAATTAATACGTACTTGCTTGCCCACAGGTTTTTTATATACTTACTGTGGTGTACGAATTCCGAAACGATCGACATTATATATAGAAATTGTTTTTTTTTTTCATTATTTTTGTTTCTAAACGCTCTCACGGGTAGAAGAACGCACGTACACACTATCGCGTTTTTTTTTCGTTTTATTTTCTTCTCGACTAGAAAAGGAGTATAAAATGAGCGCGTTTAGTTATTATACTCTTACGAATGTTGCGTGCAGCGTGTGATTCTCATAAGAGTATGTATAGTGTGCTGAAAGCTTACCGTTACGTGTGATATTATCAAGCAGATCGACTGACTGGCAGCGCGATACATTATAAAGTACTTTTGATACCAGAACTGTTTTTCATATATCTAGTATAATTCTTTTCTTAAACAGCTGAGAGAGAGAGTTGTCAATAGATAATATTTTAACAAATCGTCCAACGAATTAATACTTGCGAAAAACTGCAATGAATAACTCACTCGTTGTAATTGGATATACAAATGATTTTTTATTTAAAAAAAAAAAAATATCGAAAACGACTCTCAAGACTAGTCACACAATATAATACTTAATTCCATTAATTATATATAGTTAAAAACGAAATTAAGTATGCAACGCAATAGCTTATCTCATAGTGTACTATTATCTCTTATTCAGAAGACGAATATTAAAAATCAAAATGTTTGATTTTTAACGAGGATATAATAAATATTATTTTTTTTCTTATTTTATGAGAAGCTATTATAACATTACATCTGGGTATTTGGTTTTTTCCGTGAATTTTTTTAAATAGATATACGATCGTTACAAGTATTAAATGCATCGCGAATACGCCGACAAAACAACTCATGTGTACGTACGCGCGATCTACCCTTTTCTACCTGCGTTTCTTCTCCTTTTCTTTCTCATTACTCGTTCTTACTTATTTGTACATAGGGTTAATTTCATTAGAGTGATGCGTTACCTAGACTTTTGTTCTCTTACGAACATTATTTAGAATATTTTTTCAATGAGCAAATAACTAGGAGAGCCTTTGTTTTATTTCTGTCTTATATTTTTTTTTCTCTTAAACGGTATAAATTGTGTATAGACGTACGCTGCGACGCGTAGGCCTACTATTTTTCGCGATTATGCACGGGCCTCTCTACATACAATACGACGCATACTGCGTGGGAGGAGGGGGGCTGTGGTCTATGATAATTTTTTTCGGTATCGCACTTTTCACACGTCGGATTTTTAGTATCTTTTACTTTACTGTTCTTTCATTTTTCATTTTCTTCTTTCGATTTGTCACAACGTATCCTTTCACCCTTTTTTGAAAAATCAAATTTTCACTGTTCCGTTAAAATCAATGAAGAGTCGTGTGAAGATGACTCCGGTATCGGAACTTGCATAACGATGAAGGTATGTTCGATTGGAATGATCAAACGTAAAGATAACAATCCAATTATCGAATTATAACGAAACGCAATATAACTTACCTTGCAGTTATGCGAATGAAGAAATGACACGCGGCGAATGTTCGATGAGCGATGATGAAATGGAATGAAACTCAATTTTAAAAACTTTCGAAGATAATGAAAATTAAAATAATCTCGTACAATGATCAATCGATTGCCGTAAAATGTTGCATTTTTGAAAATAACATGTTTTACATTCTTGACGCCATCAATAGTATCGATTCATAAGTAATTAGTAGCTTAATGTTAAAATTTAATACTAATGTTTTTTTTTCTGGCACAACCTATATTAACTACCGATTATTTATAAATTCACCCATTCGTTGGCGTCGTAACAGTATGGAAAGGAAGAGACAAAGGTGGCACTTTTTTACTATTAGGTTTCTGTAAATCTTAAGCTAATTTGTTCAATTAAACTAAGACGGGATAGACGGGTTTTGTCATTTTCTCGAAAGATGAAACTGGCATGATATTTTCATTATTACACTGGATACTACTTTTCGCGATTTTTCAATTTGATCTGGCAGCGTATGCGGTTTGTCGCTTAATAATTATAAATAAAAAAATAATAACTGAACAATAATCTCCTGGTACGATACCATCAGCCTCGAAACAATAAAAATCGTGAAATGTCACGTACATGGAGATAACAGACACCAAAGTCTCGACCGCAAAAAATCTCCTCTCGGAAAACGGACGTACATCGTTTTTATACAACTCTATAATAATCGAATCGAGACTCGAATACTTTCAAAACGCTCTGTCGGCATGAATTCAGCACCCGGATGCGCGTAATTATCAATCATCGATTTTTTGGCGATGAACAAGAAGAATCGTTATCACGAGACGCGATAAACGAGTGTCGCAACGTAATGTATCTGGAATTACCGTGTGACATTTTTCTAAACAGCTTTTGAAATTTCGAAAATCAAACTGTTGTCACAGCTGATTTTACGAAAGTTAAATTCAATTGAATATTATTCTTTAAAATTCAGTATGAGAGAATGAGCTAAATTTGATAATAATATATAATAGCTATTATCGATATTTGAATCAATTCTGAAAGCATTTTGGATAAATTTCATTAGATTTGAAGTAAAATTAACATTATTCATATGTAAATAAAGATCTATGAATATAAATTAGGATTATTAAAACATAAATGTTAGAATGAAATCACTCAGAATCTCAGTCGTACGGATTTTTTGACTCGTTGATGTATTCTAACGCCAGAATTAGTAACGGTAAACGGTAGTTCCAGGTCACTCTGTATAATCCTCGGTTAGAAATATACAATAGACATTTTCGACCGACGCGAGAGTGTGGCCAACGCATGTGAGGGGCGGCTTGGAATCTGCCCGAAATTTTCCATTTTCCAGGTGAAAGGATACGAGTGCGGTGAAAAGTAACTTGGCCCTTCCTCTCTCGGCCCTGGTTCAGATATAACAATATATTGTGCATTCGGTCCGTTGCAGCGCAGTTTGAAGATCGATCGTGAGCGAAGAAGAAAATTTTTCTCTTATAGAAAGATCGTGATAGAGGAAAGGGAGAGTGCAATCGGGCAGATTCAGAGTCACCTATATTTTCGTCATTTCCCTTATTTTTTTTTTCTTTTTTTTCTCGAGCAATCTGCGAGATCTCGGTAAAGCCTGTAATGCCTCGTGCATTTGCGCCTTTTTCGTACTCTCTCACGCTCGTTTCATTCTGCGTTTTCACCTCTTCGCTTTTTTTTTTATAACAGGAACTTCCGCGTAAAAGTATAATATTTATGGAGATTCACGCTTGTACTATTTATTTTTTTTCTCGACATACATACACGTACAGATCCACACACACGCAGACGCATACGTACATGGCTCATTCATTACGAAATTTTTTTATAACCATACGCACTCGCGTATATATATTTATATATATATATATATAGTTTGTATATAGAACATTCGCACCTGCAGGATAGTAATCGCTAATACGCTATTCGTTATATTTATATTTATATATGTATAACCGTGTCCAAACGTTTCACGGCGAATAACGTGACTTCTCGATCCTTTACGTTACCTTAATCGGCTCGCAAATCCTCGTGTTCTATTTTTTCTCTTTCTGTCTGTCTGTCTTCCTCTCTCTCTCTCTCTCTCTCTCTCTTTCTCTTTCATTTTACTTTTTCGACCCGTCACATCACGGCGCGCGTAATTGTACGTTAGATAGGACAGAGATAAACGTAATGACGAGTGGCTAGGTACCGCAGTCGCGTGGTTTGCGCCACGATAATTCGCCCGGGGGGTTGGGGTTAAAAGGGTTGAGGGCTGGGGAGGGAGTAATTTATCTACACTGATTTGCTCCTTATCCTTTTTAAACCGTAGAATATATTCTACATTATACGCAGTTTTAGTGTTATTAAATACATTTTAGAATTTGGTACTCTCGCCGAGACGACTTTATCGCGTTCGTATAATTCGTATTGGTATTTTTCTTGTTGTTTTATTTTCACTGCCGCTGATGTTCTCATTTTTTTTTTACCATATACACTGTCAATTCGAGTTTGAATGTTTCAATTTTTCTTCGGTCAGAACCGGTCGAGTGCGCATGCTCGTTCGCTCTTTCGCATTTTGTTGTCTTTTTGTATATGTATATATATTCATATTACGCTCGGAATCGTTCACTTGCGCGTTTAAAAAAAACGATCGCGCAAGGGTACGGACGATTTGGTTTCGGTACAAAGATATTTACAAATTTTTCATCCCCGGTAGGAGAGAAATCGCGGTTCTCTTTTGGGGTGAGGAATCAGTGTCGCTCCCGATCGTTTGGACAGAATTTTTCAATCTTCATCTAAAAATTCAGCCGATAGCTGTAGTTGGCTGTCTGACTAATCGCGACTCGAGCTACTGTGCGTTCGTGTGAAACGTTGAAACATACTAAAGCGTCGAAGTTTTCGGGTCGAATGTCGTTCGTATTCTCGTTCGATCGTCATTGCGTTTTACACTTTTTTTTATATTTTTTCTACTAAAATACGTAAGTTGGCAGTTGTCGTCATATAAAATATAGTATACATATACAACATTCGCAATTGTCTGCTCTGTCGTTCGTGATTTTTGTTAACTTTCTTTTCGAATTATACAACTTCGAGTGTATCGATTCTCAATTCCTAATTTTGTTCGATCGACTTATAACTGGATATTCTTTCGCTGCTACAGTTTACAAGTTTTCAATATCGAAAAGGAAATTCACGAGCGCATGTGGCGATTCAATCGCAGTTTCGTTATCGTTCGATTAATACAGTGAATCGGATTTGAACGCACTCCAGACCAAATGACGAACGAACGTACGTACGCGAGTCTTTTTTTTGGAAATGATTTTACTCTTGTTCAGATCGGCCCTCCGCCGTTTACCCAGTGTCTACTTTTTAATTTTTTTTATACCCTATACGTTAAAAGTGATATACCTAAATATGTGCGAACAGTCACGTATCGTGTGCACTACACCTGCATATATACATGCATAACTTTATTTCCTCGATCGTTTAAGTTAATTTTTTCATTTTTTTTCCTTACACTCTCTCGCATCATCTTATGTTTTTTTAAAATCATTTTTAACGAATACAATGCTCTGTATAAAACTCGTATTTACAAGGTGATCGATTCATTTAGTATAGTGTATTTTTTTTATCCCGAGATGCCTCTGCGCGTCGGTGGCGATCATTAATTTACCTCTCTTCCTCTCGCTCGAGTTGTTTCAGTGATAATTATATACGGTAAGTTACGAGAGTAGGTGCGCGCTGGTAACATTAATTGTCCTGCCAGAGGATCGTCTTACGAATAACTTTTTTTAAAACGCATATGTCGTAATTATTTGGGCTGACGACAAACGAGGTACGAGTCGCAATTGCTTTCCCATTGATTTTATTTCCAAACGCGAACGATTCGAACTTTTGGCGGAAGAAAAAAACTGTCGAGTTTCGTGTATGACTAGATAAAGACGCGAAGTGTTTTTGAATAATCGAAACTGTTCGAATCGATTGTTGGATGGGGTGAAAGGTTTTTTACGCTCGCACCCGATTCGTCGTGGTCGCTCATTCAACGAAAACAATCGACGCGCGCTTTCTCTCTCACTCTCACTCACCCTCTCTCTCTCTCTCTCTCTCTCTCTCACTCGCAAGCATATACGATCTACGTAGTCTCACACACGCGCGTTCAGATGCATTTATAGATACTATAGAATATATATCACAATGATAAAACGCTAGTGTCTTTTTTATTTACTTCGAAATTTCCTATTTTTTTTATATCCCTCGCCCCATTTTCCCCCTCGTTAAACTTTTTTTTTTATTATCTGTGGTTATAATTGTTCTCTCTCTATTAGATAGATTCGAAGTGGATAAACGGGTTAGATATATAATCGTATATAAATAGCATAATGCTTCCGTTTAGGGCGGACGTGGAAGTATACACGATTATCTACGAGTATTAATCTACGCGCGCGATTTCATATCGGCCGAGCAATAAATCGGGACGCGACCCGCACGTCGGTCTCTCGTTTTTTCTTCATTTTTGTACAATCCCTTCTATTATCCTCTCTCTCTCTTTCATGCACACTCATTCTCTCACTTAAGCTCACGATCTGACGCTCTCGCTCGACAATTCGCTATTTCTCATTGCTGTACGTTGGTGTGAATTTTGGGTACTTGTATGAGGCGTTGCTCATCGACAACGCGAAAGAATCGAAGGGTTCTCTCTCTCGGTTGCGAAATCAATAACGTCGTCGCGAGGGGG
>NCVS01000213.1:87733-130465 GCA_003055095.1 Goniozus legneri | reverse complement strand
GGGGGGGGGGGGGGTCGAGTTTCGCATCCAATCAGCTGGAGCAAGGAATAGCAGAGGAAAAAACTAGAGTTAGGCGAATGTGCTGATTTCTACGCCTTTGCCGCTGTTCTCGTTTTCATTAGGAGAGCTGTGCTGTACAGGGTGTCCCACAATTACTGTTCGTCCTTTGAGTGGGAGGTTGTGTATTCGATCCGAAACGATCTTTTCCGTTTTCTTGTGCGGTGCACAATTTCTGAATTACTTGATCAACAAAGAATTCGCATAACTCAAAAATGGTGACCAGGAAACGAAGACTATTTGTAGCTGCAAATTAGTATTTATTTCCCATACGAAAGCATAAGAGTCTCAGTTTAAGCCAGGAAAAAAATTCCGACTCTTCGAACTTCTACTTCGAACTAAAAAACCTCTTCTCAAAATTTCCATCGTACGATAATTCCGGGACACTCTATACATGATAATATCGAAATGCGAGGGTGAGGGTGACGAAGCGAGATGGCGATCTCGTTCTCGGCGAATTTTCTTTTACGTTATATTCGATAGCGCTAGTGCATCGTGAGGCTCGCGCAAGTTTTACTCACAGTTTGCTTGGGCGCGTGATCGCCGTGATCCGGTGGCACGCCTGGCGGTCCGGGATTCTCCCTCGCCGCCTTCATGCTCTCGGCTATCTTCTGAAAGCGATTCTTCCTCATCTGGATGCGCTTTGCCATGTAGCCGACGGTCGCGTATTCTGTAAGAATCGATATTGGGGAAGAGAGGAAAAAGAAGAGAAGAGAAGTTGGGTTGAGAGTGTAAACGGAAGATTTTTCAGGCTTTCTTTTTTTTTTCTCTTTTTTTCTGAGACAGAGCTCGATCGCGCGTCGACTTTTCGACGGCTCGACACTCGTACAAGTTTTTTTTTTGCTCTACACGTGTGTTTGTTTGCGCTTGGCTGTTCGACAGCTCGGGCGCGGATATGTGTGTGTGTATGTTTCGTGTAGACGTGTTCGTTATTTCGTGTCTCTTTTTTTCTATTTACGTCGTGTCGACGTCCTTCCGTCTTTCTCTGCGCTTCCTTCTAATAATCGTTATACTGCCTTACCGTATCGCTTCACAGTCGCTATTACGCCTTATCGCGATCTAAACACGACGTTCCACCGTCCTATCTAGACCGTAACGTACCAGGAAACGCGATATATATCTGTACTTAGCCGCGGTGCAGAGACACATATCGATAGTGCTGTAACAATACCTTCTACGTAAGTAGTTTAATCTGGGAGAACGGGAAGTGAACAAAAATTAAGACCGAGAGCGCAGATTTTTCGCGGGCTGACATTTTGGCGTATTTTTTGAAAGAAAGACCGAAACAAAACAGATTTCGAGTTACTTTTCACGTTTATCGAAACCGAACGCAAGCTCCAGTTAATATTTATGTACAAATTATGTAGAATATTATAATATTAAAATCTAAAATTGATTATGGATAATCGATATTCATAACGTCAGAGAAGATTACAGCAAAAAATACTACCGTATATCGGATTTATTTAAATATTACTTTTTCCCTTTCAAGCTTAATTGCGAAATGAGCAAATTTCAATTACCATGCGGCGTTCGCGAGAAAACAAAAGGAAAGGGAGAAAAACGAAAAGAAAGAGTCTAATTACATCTAGCGTGACTGACTCGATAACGTGGAACGGTACATAGGAGGTATTGTCACATAATTATCAGTATGCGCTGTGCACTCGCGATTTAAACGTAGCGCAAGCCGCAGTGACATACAATATGCGGCAACGACTACGTTCTAGGAACAGAGAGTATAGACGAGTAGAAAAAAAATCCCCATTGAGAATAAAAAAAAAAAAAAAATAAATAAAACGAAAGAGATACATTCGGATAACGACGTCGGAAGGTGGTTAAAAACAAAAATTATAAGACGAGATAAAAAAAAATTGGAAAAAAATGAGTAGTATGTAGAGGCAGACAAAAGGCGATAATTGATAGAGGCAGCTGGTTCGCATAAGAGAAGGTTCTTTTTTTTCTTTGTTGTTGTTACGGAAGAGAGAAGGAACGCGCGTTAATCGCACTCACCGAGCAAGGAGGCAAAGACCATGACGAAACAGGTTCCCAAATAGACGTCGATGGACTTGACGTAGGAGATCTTGGGTAGAGCCGCGTTCGTCGAGGACATGAGGGTCGTCATGGTGAGCACAGTGGTTACTCCGAGGGCGACCCGAGCGGGGGTTGCGTTTCGGTTTAGCCAAAAGCTCACCCATGATATTATGACGATTAGTCCGGAGGGTATGTAGATCTGGATTAGGTAGTAACCCATCGAGCGTACGAACTGGATCTCGCAGGCCAGCCGCGAATAATTTCCTGCGAAAAGATCGAAGGTCAGGATAGTGAGGCGCGTAGAGGCGCTAGTTAGTTCCCTCTCTGTGCTTTTTTTTTATTTATCTCGTTTTTCGATACGTAGACGGATAAGACGGACGAATGCGTTGTCTTATCCGTTCTCACCCCGTACGGCTATCTATCACGCTCTCTCTCCCTCTTTCAACTTTGACAAATTTTTCTAATTCTTCTTCTTTGACTTTGTTCAATTTAAGTTTTTTTTGCTATCTCTTTACTCTCTTTGCCTTATTCTCCCCCTCACTTTGGTTACTTCCTGACCCCCATCTTGCGTCTACATCGACTATACAGAACGCCAGGAAAGCGATGCGTCGTTTCCGAGCGGTTCTCTAATACTCTCTAATATTTACTGAGCGCAAAGAGGCGTAAGCGCGCAAAATAGAGGCTAGCTGGCTGGCTGGCTGGCGGGCTGGAGAGCGCTCTGGCCGGTCGCTGGCTGACTGCTTGGCTGGTCGGCTGGCCGATTCGTCTATTCGCTAATTCGCTAATTAGCTGGCTGGCTTATCCAACTCCACACTCCTCCTTCGTGCTCCCCTTCCATCTAAAATCTACGTCATACAGCTCGGGGAACAAAGCGCTACAAATTAGCAAAACGCTCCATTTTCGGGGGCATCTAAGCCAGCCAGCGTGTCGTCTATAGAGGCGGAAGCGTAGTAATCGCGAGAAGGAGAGAGATCGATCGATCGACAGTCGTGCGGGCGATCGTTGACGTTGTCCTCGTCGAGACAACCGGGCGGGGACGTACTGTACGGTGGTGCCGATCAACGATAGCTCCGACCTGCTCCAGGCGTCTCGTCTTACCTATATATAGAGTCCCTGGCCGTTTCGTAATTGGTTTTTGGGTCAGAGAGAGAGGTCAGCGGGGTGTCTATGGCTGGTGTTTCGGAGGGTTTCGCGTGAAAGAGGCGATACGAGGGGGCTGGTGTTGGGATAGGGGCTCGGTCGGCTGATACGTTACCGGTGGTTAAACTAATTTCCATGGCACGCTGACGATGACCGAGGACCTTGAACTGAGGCAGCGATACCTCGTTGCTCACACCGACGCTGTTGGGCCCCTCGTTCCACTTGTAACGGATGTCCCTCATCGTGTATCCGACTGTAAAAACAATATGGGAGACCACCCCCCCAGGGCACGGTTGGTGGTTGTGCGTTGTACATCGCGACGAAATCGCGCGTATTACGAGCGCATGCTCCGAGGTGGCCTCCAACTTACCTCTGCGTCACTTTTGTCTATTTTCCTATTCTCTGTCTGTCTCTCTCTCTCTCTCTCTCTCTCTTTTCCTATTTTCTTTTTTATTTGCAACCCTCCTCTTCCTCTCTTTTTCGCCTACCCTCTCGTAGGGTAATCAAAAGGGTGGCCTGTACGCACTCGTACTTTCCACCTCCTCATTTACCGAGTCCGTTTAGAAATTTACTCAGTCATGCATATGTAAAGCCACTCGTGGAAGTTTGCTAAGATATCGAGAGTAAATCGTCCGAGAGTGGGATTACATTTGCGCTCACACGATCGTTTTGCTACACGACGAAGCTGAAAGCGGCTATGTGCGGGATTGTAAATTTCTAAACGGTTTGATTTTTATCCTTCTTTTTTTCTTCTCTATTTTTCTCTTCCTTTTTCTACATACAACTTTGATCATTTGGGCGATTCGATCGGCTCGAGTGTCTCGGCATTGCGTACACACATCATGTATAACCTCGAGGAATTTTGGTTGCGATGCCAAGTGTGGTGTGGTGTCGAGTGATTAGGCGGTGAGTCTAGTTTGTTGACGTGAAATCTCGTGACGTTTACGCCGAGAGTCGGTGATGTTTGGCTGCCGGCGAAGCGTTTCGGTACCGATCGCATTAAGTACTCCCTTTGACGCGCGTTATCACTCGCACACGAACGGTCTCTATATTTCTTACCCGAAACGACTCCCAGCTCCTTCGAGTTCATCGAATCATCGTGCGATTCGCGACTCCGTCTGTATAAATTTCGTCGTGTTTAGCCGTTCGAATTGAGGAGCATGAACGTTAACCGCATCGGAGAGATTCCTTTTATAGAATTATCGACTCGTACGACTGAAATAAAATCCCCGCGCGCGTAGGAATTTCGGCGGACGCGACTCGTTAAATTCAATAACCCAGAAATAGAAGACCTCTCGCTCGTAAAAAAGAAAATAATTTTTTTTAACGCGAAAGTATCGACTCCGACGAGAAAATGATTGAATCGTACTTCTTAAATAATATAGAAGCGTGTAGTTTCGCGCGCGATCAATCGCGAACGGGTTCGTCGAGGTACGAAATGTATACGGGAGAACAAGGTAGATAAAAAATCGTTACACGGATCGAGATTGCAATTAATGTCGGGGGAAACGACGAGCGGATACGATATCGTTGACTCGTACTACTGCTGGGCCCGACGGTTAACGTGGCACGTTATAGCCGCGTGAGGAAAGCCGCGTTTTCGCTGGCATACCGTATCGTGACCGTGCGATATCGGTGCGATATATGCAGCCACGCGTGACGTGTGTGAGTGTACGTATTAATGTGTGTCTATGTACTCGTCCCGTGTGTGTGTGTGTGTGTGTGTGACCGTGTGTCGCACTCACGATAAGAGAGCTCGGTTTTGCGGAGAGAGTAAACTTTCGGTATACAGAAGTTTATATACGATTAACGGGCAAATATATCAATACCTGTGGATAGGTGTATGGTTGTCTGTCGTTGCCTGTGCCCAAGCACGCGAAATTGCGGCAGTTCCACTTCGTTCGAGATGCCGACCGACTGTAGGCCGGCGTTCCATTTGTACCGAATATCGCGCATTGTGTATCCAACTGCCGGGAGAGAAACCAACAAAAAAAACACACACAGGAATGTCTTCGCACTAACGGTACGGGTAATTAAACACACGGGTTGCCATTTTTTTCTCGTTTTTCTATTATTTTTTCGTTTGTCTTTTCATTCTCATTATATATTGCTTTTCTTACTGTTCTCTCTCTCTCTCTCTCTCTCACTCTCGCTCTCTCCCTCTCTTTCTCTCTCTCTCGCTCGCTCTTTCTCTCTTCTCGACTCCTGCTCCTTTTCTTTTCTTACGGATTTTCCCCGTCGTGCTCTTATTTATCTCTTTACTACAGTCGGGGAGTGGGGGGAAAGGTCAAGGATGGAGTTTCAAGCGCAAATTTTTCTTTTTTTACGACCTGCCGATGCGAATCCATATCTTAGCTTTTCCTCTGTTTTTTTTCCTCTTTTCTTCGTCCTGCTCTATTTCTTTCTTTTTATTTTTTTTCTCCTCCCCTACTTTTATTTTCTCCTCGACCTCGTACAAAAACTAGCGTCTTACGTGAGAGCGGAATAGCGGAGTGGGTAACACCGGCCTCGACGGATATACCATCGATCTTTCTCTCTCTCTCTCTCTCTCTCTCTCTCTCTCTCTCTCTCTCTTTCTCTTTCTTTGTCTTTCCCTCTCTCTCTCTCTCTCTTTTTCACCAAGACATGGGGACTTCGCATCGTCATCGTAATTGATCGATTCGCACGATCGGGGAACATCTACGACAAAACAACGAACTCTCGGACATCCTCGTATAGACAAAACGAAATCATACAGTTCGTTCTGTCAAGTGAGGATTTAATTATTTGTGGATGAATAAACAGAGGTATAAGGCACCTGAACAGCTCGAAAGTATCTCAATACTAATTTATGATATTATCAATTTTTTAGTTTTCGCTACTGGTGACGATAGAATCATAAAGCAATAAATTTTCACCAATAGAATTGTAGCAGTGTTATTTCTCAAAAATCAATATCAAGTAAAATATTTCGTGTTGTGCAGGTGATACATACACGAAGGTTGAAATGTTTAAGTCCAGGAGTAGCGGTGGAGTTCGAAATTCGATTTCTCGATCTCGTGTTTGAGCGATTTGGGATGAGGAGTCACGTGACGTAATCGAAAGCTCATTAAACGATCGAAAAAAGTCCTCGGGGAACTTTTGCGACAATCGCGTCACGAAAATGCCGAGGCATGATCGCGGAATCGCGTTAATTTACCATTCCCATTTTTTTTTCACCGACCATGTCTTAACTTTTCAGAAGCGTATCGCGTGATTACTCTCTGCGCATTAGGTAACGCGAAACGATTTTCCTTCGATCGAGCAGAAAGAGAGAAATAATTTCTCTCCCCCCCCCCCTCTCTCGCTCTTTCTTTCTCACGGAGTTTCTCGTTTCCATTCTCGGCCGAGTTGCGTTTATTATTACTTTGCGCGGCCTCCGCTGTCACGTACCCGCCCTCCTTGAGTTAATACGCCTCTTTTTCTCCTCTCGTTCGTCTCGTTTCGAGCTAAATACTGAAATTTCGTGCCCGCACCCTGAATTATGTATTACGGAATTTCGCGTGGCACGAGAGAGCGAGAGAAAGAGCGCGCGAGAGGTTGAACGAAAAAAAAAAATGAAAATAAAGGAAAGAAGTGCGCGAAGGGCGCGGCCAAAGGTAAATTGTATCAAAAAAATCTACATAAAAATGAAGCTTTCCGTTGATTCAATTTTCGAGACGCGCGATTGTTTTTCATCTCGTTTATTAATTTCCCTTTTCAATTTCCCAGAGTAATTCACTTACTTCGACGACCCGTTCACTCGGATTAATCAGTATAATAGTATCGTTCCGACGAATTGTTCTTTTTTTCGCGCTTCCTCTCTTACAATCTTTTTTTCGAGAAAACGGACGAGAGAGAGGCCATTCGGGATCGTGAAGTTTCATTGAAATCGAGAGAAATGTCCGGGATGTACCTGCAGTCAACTGTGGACTCGAATATGAACAATTCCATTAAATATTTCAGCAATTTTCTGCTTCAATTACGTATTTGAGTAATTTGGAATATCTAATTCTATAGTTTTGATTGCCGGAAATGGAAAATTTCAATCAATCTCCTATTGCGAACAAATAAATAATAAAAATTTCAATATTCCATACCGAATCGTGATGCTTCGGTATTTTCCTTTGACAGGTACATCCACCGTATAATTTAGGATGAATTTAGGAGACGGGTAAGACGAAGAAAGAGGTGGAAATACAGAAATGAGAAGTCGCGTGGACCGTCTTTCTTGGTTTCCAAACTCGCGCATCTGTCTTCTATAGGATAAAAGTGCGAGAAAAATTTCATCAATGGATAGCAAACCCAATATAGGAATCCTCGTAATTCAGCAAGAGTCCTCTCTCTACCTCACGGTATCTCGTCTGTGTGCAATTTTAATTGCGGAATACAGTGGGACTCGCACTCGGAAGTTGCATTCGTTAAATATGCAGATGCGTAGAGTGGGAACGAAGATAGCGGCCACCGCACACCGGTTTAGCGTAACGTGCACGGGTGCTTTTCCGTGCTTACACATATAAATACACATATATAAGTATATAGAGAGGATGGAGAGTGCCGTAAGCGATAAAGGTGTAACGCCACAAAAGAGAGCGGTGCGTTTTAAATATTCCATGCTCGGCGTCGTGCCGTTTCGGTCGCGGTTCGACGGTAGGTGGAGCCCTGTCCCGGAAACAAAACGAGGATAAAACGGGAGTAAAACGACCGTAAAGAGAATAAAAGGGCGAGAACGGACATCGATAGCCAATGCAATTTTTTTATTGGCCAGGTCGTCGATGGGTTGGTACAGAGAAAAGAAGATCGAAGTCGGATTCTTTCGTTGTAAATATCTAAACGAACACGTACAAATGAACAAATCTTCTCTGGCTATATTCGGACTCGCAATATCACAGAATTGAAAATTCAATACGATCCTTCATTATTTTGCTCTCGAAAGTAGGAAATGTCTAAGTACGACCGTTCGTTCTTTGAGAAGGAAATAGCTTGTAAAAATTGGAATTAAAAATGTCCTTGTCCTTTTTTGTTCAATACACGGACTCCGAATTATTCCAATTTTCGCGTAGTAATGAAACACAAAAATTTAGTGGATTATACAGCACTCGGTCGTGTTTACAAAGTGCAACACAAAAATAGGAAAAAACTCCGTTTTAATTTCATTATCGAGTTTCACGCGCGTTTGTGTGCTCTGTCGATTTTCAACGCGCGTTTAGCATGTGTTGTCCGCGTATCGTTTGTACATAGAACATATTTTGATTCGCTGAGTAAGATGAAACACATTGAGTATTAAAAAAAAGAGTGGTGAAAAAGAAAAAAATACATGATAGAAGGTAAAATTATAGGAGGGCGATGCTCCGATGTGTCAACTCATGCCATACGGTATCATGCTATTCCGAATGAAATATATACCAAATTATATAAAAATTTATTTAAGAACGCGGAATCTACGTTACTACTAGTTGCATCCACGATAGCGAAAAATGAGTAATTATGTTTTTTATAATCTCTGAGCAACGCAAAACAGTAATAGATAACGAAAGGATAGAACTATATAAATATATAATATAAATATATACCAGAAGTCGAGAGATATTTGGCTAGATGCACAATGCGTTTTAATTCGGTTGGATCGGACGTAAGTCGGCGAAACACGTCGATCTGTTGGCTCGTAACATTCGCATATATATGCTTGCGGTTTCTCTTTAACCGTATATTTTATTTTTTTTCTCTATTTCGCATTCAACCTCCCACGGGGATGACCGTCGTCGGCCTTGTTACGTCCCCGGACACGAGGTTCAGTGCTGTATGTTGGAGGTGGTCGTCGCTCGTTGCATCGCTCATTTCGTTCTCACTTTTCTCGTTAATCAAATATTTGTCTCACTCTCGAAAGTAAAAAATCGGTATCTCGATAGCGTTCGCATATCACAGTGATTTTTGCGGACTGTACAGGCTTGTATCATTCGAAAAAGAAAAGTAAAAAAATAGTCAATCAAGAATACTCCAAGAAATCGGACGAAAGAGAAAGTTCTTATTTTTTCGTCGTCTTGTCGTCAGGCTACATTTCACTCTCGCAATCGCATGACTGTGCGTGTGCATCGGGAGCCTTGACTTCGCGTGATTTCTCAGCGTATTTCTCGCGTCACATTTCGCAAATTCTAGCGAAATACGCAACGAGAGATTAGGCGATCGCCAAGGTCGCTATAAAATTTCAAGTTTCGTAAGATTTTGCTTGGTTAAGTGGAGACCCTTCGGAGGATGCACGTATATAATACACGTAATTAGTAACATCGAGAAACACATATCAGATCGAAAAAACCGAGCGTTAAGCTCTCAAATAATCCTGACAGATCGCACCAGTGCTCGATTAACGTGTCGACCATAAAAATGTCGTCTAAAGCGTTCGTCACTCGACAGTGCCGACACGGATAACGCCCGGCGTTGAATGAAATTTTAATAAACTCGTTTAATTTTGTTTTAATTCTGGCTCGAAAAATCTATTTCTTTAACCCGTGCACTAAAAATAAGGATTTGTTTATAAGTTTCTATATTTTCAAATAAGTGTTGAGTTGCTTCAACAAACTCTTATTTTCAGTATGACGACAATGTAAAAATAAGTTTGATTTAGTCCCACATCCATCGAAAAGGGAAATAGTAATATTTTAAAATCAAACCAGAATTAAAATTTTGACTCGAGTTTCCTTTACTTTTTTTTTTCTCTTCGTAACACTCCAATTTTCGTACGCGTTATCCGTGTTGGAATATCCGAACGGTTTTGGTTCGTAACGGGCGGAATCAACCCGTGTACGGTTTCAAGAATGAGAATCGAAAAGAAAAATGAAAGAAAATTAGGTTGAAAATAAAAACAGGGAGAATGATGTTTCTGTCGAAACGAGAGATAAAAATAAAGGAGCGGGTACGTAATTCGCCATTTCCCGTTTTCAGGCGTACGCTTAATTGCCACTTATCGAAACCCGGATGGTAATTAAACGATTCGCTCGAGATTGAATTCAATGAAGATGGCTGCGAGTCAAAATGATATCGGAGGGAAATTAGTCTGATATTGATCGACGATATAAAATAAAATATCATTCGAGACGGATAATATGTGGATTATATACCGATATATATGTATAACGGTATTGTTCAAGCGGTCGGAATGCACAAAATCGAAACAGTCACTGTTTTATTTTGTTTCGAAATTCCAGAAAAGTCGTTTTCGTAATCGCATTTTATTCAAATATCACGCGTGGCGGAGTTTTCGTTCGTAACGGTGTATGTAGTAGGTATATCTGGTTGTTCCGTAAATATTCGTTTCTCTCTGCAAAAACCAAGAGAACAATGTACTTCTATATTTGCGCTCGTATAGTTTCATAATAAATGTCCGCCTACCGTAACGAAAAATTGTAATTTGCCGTACCCAGCGGGACAATAAAAAGTATCGCTCATTTCGGATTATGTACGATATTCGGTTGCGCGACGATGTAAATTTTTTTTCTCTATTAAATATCACTGCCTCGTTTATTTACTGCGTTGTTAAAGAAAAATAAACGACGTATCGTAAATACTGTAATAACTCCGAATCGCGAATCGTAAAGCAGAGATACGCACGCGCCTGTTCGTATACTATACACACACATAAATATAAAGATTTTCTATCTTCGTGAAAAAATTCTTACGTCTTCGTAAGCAGGTACGAAAAAAGAATTGGAAGAGTCGTTCGGGCATCCTCTTTCGGTTTCGCACACACCAAAATTTGCGTGCAATATCATGTCTCTCAGCGGTGATACAATATAAGTATAGTAAAAAAAAACAATTCGGCGCGTGTCTTGTTCGTACCGTAATGCACGTTCGTGGACAGCGTCTGCGTGTACCAACGACGTGTTTGTATTCATTCAGACATGAGAAGAGCAAATAAAAAAAATAAGAAATAAAAATAGAGTAGAAGGAACTGCAATTCACCCGAGAGAGCGTCAACTCTTCACAGAAAAAAATGATTATTTGGTTCAAGAATGAAGTTCGAAAAACGTAAATTACTTGAAACGAGTGAACCTTTTTTTCTGTGCTCTTACAACAAGGGGAAAAGTAAAAAAAATAAAACGTCACACGACACTACAAGTACAGTCTTATTTTTGTCACCATACTTCCTAATTTAGGCTGTTATCGCAGCAAGAGATGAAAAAAAAAGTAAAAAAAAGAGATACATGATCGTCCAATTTATGGATCGACCGTGTCGTGTCGTGCATTCCTTTGCTTTCATGTGTCCGGTGATATCGTGATTTCTCGAATGTCGAGAGCTCAATCGCTCCGTCGTTCGAGGAATCTCGGTAAAAATGAAAGAGGTGGTAGTGACATAGTGTGTATGTGTGTCATCCGTGTGTACGTGTCCGTACCGTTTGTCAAAAATGCCCCTAGAATTCTCGTGCGAGGATGCTCCTTACAAGGTGGGGGGTGTCTCTGGCTCGCACAATACGATCAAATTGAAACACGAATATAGGTACGAAAATATATACGTACATACATTCGTACGAATTGTACTCAGAACCGTGATGGCGAGGAAACGATAGAAAACAAATAGGAGAGGAAGGGAGGATAGGAAAAGAGAAGAAATTCATTTCGAGAAAAGACGGTACCTTTCTCGTCACATTCTTGTTTTCAGAGGAAACATCGAACGGTACTGAGTACACCATCGGTTTGTGTACCGAAAAGACTCGTACAGAGATAGGTGAATCGATCGAATAAACAATTTTCCGTGTGTAGGGTGATCGAGTGTGTAAAAGTCGTGCACGGGAGGCGAAAAAAGAAACGAGAGAGTAGAAGAAGTAAAAGAGGCAATCAGACGAGCAAAGAGGCGAGTACTGATCGCGTTGGACGGTTACAATACGGTTTCGCGAGTTAATTCGCCGACGAGAATTCAACGTGGGCATAAAACGCCCGTGAAATGACTACACGGTATGTATATATATATATACCCCACGACTAGAAAACTTTAATCTGCAATTCGCGAGTCATTAACCACTGTTTTAATACTCCACCGGGCTGGATATTAATCCGGAAGGGTTTTTTTCTCCCCTCTCTAACCTCGGTAGGTTTCACTACGCACCGCCGGACATAAAATGTTTCGGACGCGAAAGAATCGCGCTGGAGAGAGCTAAAGTTCAACTTTGCCGTGGCTGCAAAAAGCCTCGGAATTTCGCTACTAAGAAGATTAAAATAACCGTGCTCGAAACTCCCGTTCCGGTAGGTATTAAAATTCGTACCGCCAATATTGTTCTTTCGATCCGGGGGTGGTTATTTTTTTTCCTTTTACCTCGCTCTTCGGCTCGTTATCTTCTTCGCGGTCTTCTCTCGCTTTTTTTTTCACAACCGTGCAATGAGGCGTGGTGAATGAGCGTTAAGTGGTAATTGACGGATATAGACAGACAAATCGATAGACAGATAGATTAGACGGATTACGGGGGGGTTTGTGGTATGTGAAGACTGTGAGGGGGTGTCGGTGCGACGATGTTAAGGGCGATAAAATAAACACGAGAAATTGGAAGCGGACGAAGGATGGACAAAAGGGGGTATGCTCGTCGGAACGAAAATCGATCGAGTGGGGGAGAAGGGGGGAAAGGGCGGATAGAACGGCGGCGTATCGCGGGCTCGTACAATAACGGAGCACCCGATCGCCATAATCTATACGACCGAACGTTTAATATCGAAAAGGGTGAGCGCAAGAGCTCCTTATTTACTTTCCGATTGTTCGTTATCGAACACCGAGGTCAATCTGTCCGTTAATAGACATTAGACGATCTCCTATTTCACATTACGACGTCTAAACACACAAGGTTTCTCTTTACGTACGCTATCGGTTTTGTACTTACAGCTCTCGATCTCGATGTGACAAAGCTGTCGGTCCATCGGGAAGTATTGCAAATTCATGGGACACGACGCCGTGATCGTCAAACTGCAACGAGAAAAAGATAAAGAGTGTGAGATAGAGAGTAGCGGGTTGGATAGGCATGAAAAATTCCAATCGTACGCGGTGCATCCGCCGTGAATAAGTGATCGGCAGGGGGAGGTGAGTCGAGGGTGAGTCGTCTCGATTCAAGATTAAAATGAATTTCACTCTATAGTTTCACGCCTGGCGTCTGTTGCCGACTGCTAAATCGCTCGAAAAATGGTCCCGCGGCCGAACTCACCCTCGACAAAGTGGGAGGGGGGTATTGAGTTTGGGAAACTCTCGGACGGTCTCGATTCCACGGCGCAAAACGGAAAACAGTTTCCGACTAAAGGGGTGGAAGAGCAATAAACACCTCGGCTAAGAAATTCCATACGTATCCGACGAGGGCTGCCGGAAATTCGTAAGTGGTGCATATGTATACGTGCTTATGTGTAGACGGGGTGTCCCGGAATTATTATACGAATTTTCACGACTGAGCGGATGAAATTTTGTTAATTAAAAACAATTATCTCAAAGAAAATTTCTTCGTAAGAATTTCTAAAATTTTACAGAGATTGTGGGATGTTGACGAGTTTTTGGCGTTTTAAAATTACAACAATTTTCAAGTTATAAGCATTATTTTTTACTTGAAATCTAACCACACCCATATAATTAAAGTCAGTTCAGATAGCTTAATGGAAAATCGGAACAACTCATACAAAAAATGGAAAAAGAATTTTGGGTTAAAACATTCACAAGCTATTTCTTGCTCACAGGATTAACTGTTCTTCCGGGACACCCTGTACGTATACAAACATACAGAGAGTATAAGAGAGAGAGAGAGAGAGAGAGAGAGAGAGAGAGAGAGAGAGAGAGAATGAAAGTAGAGGGGATGAGCCGCGAGTTTGGTATGCATGGACCGTCTGAATATAGTCGGAGCGTTAATACCCGAACGCTCGCCGCGGTTACAGGGAGTTGTGGGGACTGAAGGGGGTGTTGTACGGATGTTCCGGATCGAGGCAATACAGGGGAAAGAAGGGCGAGGGAGGGGGGAGGGGGGCTCGAATCCGAGGAGGCCGCGAAGGCGTTGCCGAACGAATTACTTCGGCTCGAGCACAATTGGTCCCAGAAGCGCGCGCGCTCCGGCCACTCTTTAACGATATAGAAACCGGCTTCTGGTATATCGTCGAACCCGCTAAAATCCAAACTCTACGGCGTAACGTCGACGCTCGACTGGGAATTCCGCGTATACGCCGAGGAGAAATTTATTGCCAAGATACGACGCGAGGTGTACAGGGTGTCCCGAGATGACCGTGTTTTCTTTAATTTTATCGTTTTTACATTTCTTGCATTTCTAGATAATCGTGCGGACGACTTCGATAGCTACCTTGTTAGAATTTAAATGAACGGACGAATCGAGAATACAGATTTGATAAAGCGAAGTAGAATCTTGTCGGGACACCCCGTGGAACAACTTCACGGAGGAAGAACATTTTTCGAGTAATTGGCGCGTATAATTCTCCCTTTGGCATTGAAATTTCATCCGATTTGTGTTTTTTTTTCCTTCTCCTTCGCCGTGTCCCCTTGAAAATTCGAGCCGCGCGTAGTAACTTTCGACTACGCGCGAATGAATTTTAATCAGAAACTCGGTTCGCCAAGAAGCGCTGAATATCCATATCCCCGAGTCGCCAGCTCGAACTCGATTATTAATTTCCCAGCGATAAAAGTTAATCTCGTTTCATCGTGAAATCAAATCCCCGAATCGTTCTTACCAGTCTCATCAAGATTTCCCTTTTCGATGAAAAAAAAATCAGGGGTTGAATTTTAATTTCGAACGGCTGATAAGCCGATATTCGAGCATTTTGGTCTACGTCATCGCGTTCGCGAAAGGTCATCGCCGATAGAACTGCCCAGGATGCTCTTTCTCGTCCTCGCCGCGGATTTGTATCGAGATCGTCCTGTCCGCGCGACATAATTGCCAATTTCCTCCTGCCATCCGTCCGGCGCTCTCACCGCTATCCCGAGTGTAATTCCCTCAAACGGATAATTAGAGACCTTAGCTCTTGTTTTGGGCTTTTTTATTTGCAACCGCACGTCTGCGGGTGCTGATACGACGAAGATCGATCAACTCGCTGTGGCCGAGCGCAGAATGGAATTTCAGACTCTTGGATTCGTTACTTTGGATACTCGTTTATCGACTCGACCCGATTCCAGTTATTAATCTTTTGCACTCGAATCCACTTCCTAACTCGCCGAAAGTTATTTTATATATAAGTTTTCTCTCGATAACCGACGCGAATCCGCGAATCAAACAATTGGGATATTTTGCTCTTGTTTTATGATTTAAATTGATAATGTAAGGACATTTTATAGAATTAATTTTTTTTGCGATATTCTTCTGGAGCTCGTCGTTAATTACCCGTAAATGCAAAATTGTTGCTTTCTGATAACTCAAATGTCCAAATATTGAAAATGAAAATTCGGTCTATAGATGATTAGATAGCACGTCTAGATAAAAACGTTTAACACAAAAGTTTCCATTAGATATGGCTCCCGTTACCCGGCGCAATGCAGTCAAATTCGAAACTGCTGGGAATAACATTGTCAACGATACGAGCTTAAATCGTTAGTCGGTCCTCGAGGACGAGTGGCTTGGATTACAATTTTCCAACTTCGGGGCGCGGCGTGTCAGAGCCCGGAAAACTCGGTCCGTCTAATGCCGTTACAACTGGGAGCTAGCTCGCAAGAATTTACAGGGAAAGCTCTCTAGAACAACGAGAGAGCATTCTCGCGGAATCCCACGCGACCCGCTCGCGCAGAGGACTCAGGACCCCGCGAATAATTAAGTGGAACAGAATACGTCTGGGACGTTATTGTCGGGAACCGAAACGCTTCTCGAATGAATAGCGAAATCGTTAGCGGAAACTGCTTCAGCGCTCAACCCACCGGACACTTTTCATTGAAAATTTTATATTCGCCTATTGAAAAAGTGTCGACATACTTTTCATATATTTATACGGCTCCCACTCGATCAAGTCCAGCCCGATTGTTCCAACAGCGAATTATCTTTGATGATTTTCCAAATTGTAAAAATTCGGTAACTGAAAAATTATCATTCGGCCGAAGCAGATGAATATAGAGCTTTGATTCATCGGACAGGGATACTTATTAAATTTGAGATTTCTATCAAGATCTGGAATAAAATGCGGGCAAAGTTGGGTACCGATATCGCGCAGTCAGCCAGTCCGCCCTTATGAAACTGGAATTATACGATTTGAAATGGCAATCTGCTGGTAGCTGACGCCTTTTTCAGAAACTGTCACCACGCGGGTCTTACCGGATATTATTTACTCCTCGACATTGAACGAATCGCAATTTTCTTCCACCGTTAGAAAAAAACGCGTAGGTACATTGGATGAATATTTCGCGGGTACTCTCGTATTCTCTCTCTCTTCTTCTCTCATAAGAGAAAATATAGATAGCCGAGGCATTTTTGCGTGAAGGCCAAGAGGCTCCCGTGTTATCAGGGCGCGCGAGTGCGCGAGACGCAAAAAAGAGATACGTCGAAAACTGGCCATTGTACGAGCCTCCTCGTATTAAAATGAGCTTCCCCCTTCCTCCGAGACAAACAGAAAAACCGTCGAACTTTTGAATCTCTCGCGGACAAAAAAAAATGGGAGGGTATGACAATTTCACTCGCAGCCCTCCCCGACACAATTCCACCAGCTCGTACACACAGGCGCACTTTACTCACCGAATACTACGTGTGATGCTGCCCGAATGATGAATGCGAATGAACTCGTTGCTGGTGGTGGCGATGTGAAAGTAGGACTGCTTTTCGTTGACGAAGAACGTGTCGGGCACCCAGATGTTCTTGATGAACTCCGATCCCACGCTGAGCGTCTCCACGCCCGGTCGCTTCTTGAAGGCCAACCGCGGATCGGTCCAGAATTGTCGGAAGTAAAAATCCAGGGTGAAGTCCTGTCGATGGTGGGAAACAAAGAGCGCCGTGAAAACGGCCGAGCGTTAGTACCTTCCGTGATAAGATTCTCTCTCGTTTTTTTTTTCAGCGTTTCGGACGCGAGCGCGCAAGACCGAGCGATAATTTTCGTTTTCTCTCCCTCTCCTTCGTTAACCCCTACCCCTTTCCCTTACTCGCTTCTTTTTTAAAACGAAAGCGAATTAACCCTCGCTCGATCTGCGAGAAAATCGCGCAGGCGGAGCGAGTATAATCTCTAAGTACCGTTTAACGTCCTATATCGATTATCGCTTTTGCCGGCTTTCCGCGCGCGCGCCGCTTTGCCGGGGCAAAATGGTGAGAGAGTAGAAAAAAAAGAATAGAGAAAAGAAAAAAAGAACGACCCGTGTATATACATAGTACGTAATCTTTATATATAAACCCAGGTAAAAATAAAAAGTACAAAGAGGCTCTCGCATGTAAGATGTGAGAAAATTGTTTTGTCTTTTTTATCCGTTCTGACGTAACTCCGAATATTCCGGGGTTAATTACAATACATACGATGCTACTGTTACTTATTTTAAGTGTATCGTGAGGTGATCGGTTTCGCGCGTAGCGAGCACTGCATCGGGTCTGTTCGGGTAGCTCTCTCATTTTTGACAAAAAAAAGTTCGCCAACAAGCGTAAATTGGACGAAGCGGTTGACTACGATGACGTATGTATAGAACGCAGAACTAAACCGGAAAATATCGAATCGTCGAGACGCGGATCGATCGCTTAAAATAAGTAAGGTCGCAACTGTCGTTCGAGTTATTTCTGCGAGAAAGGGAATAACAATGAAAGAGAGAGAGAGAGAGAGAGAGAGAAACCAAAGATGAGAAAAGAGAGATAGAAGAAAAAGCCACTCGTGGATTCGTTAAGTAAAGCGAGTGGCAACGTAAAGAGGAGGTAGTGAAAAAAGATAAAATATAAAATAGAGAGAGAGAGAGAGAGAGAGAGAGAGAAAAGTTCGGGTCGTTATTCGGGAGAGGGCTGGTTGGAGATCGGTGGCCCGAGGTTCGAGTGGATCCCGAGGCTTATCGCGAGGCTCGCCGCTTTCGCACGTACCGAACGATTATCGCGTTCGCGACGGTTCACGGGATCGGCCACTTCTGGCTGGGCGTCTTCACCGGTAGCACTTCAATCCCTCGCGAGTCGAGAGTGACCTCACGATGATCGCTTATCGGCCGCAGACGCGCACCCCGCGCCACTCGAAAATCGATCAACCCGCGCGACCGTGAAATTCATCGCGTCGGCTAATGAAACCTCCACTGTGTACGTATGACACGTACATATCGCTGTGTGTGTACACGTCGGCCGGAAGTGCCGAGTCGTCGAGCCGTACGCCTCGTTAATTCGTCGCGCGCAACGACCGCAAATTTGTCGTCCGGCCAGGGTCATCGATTCGAGATAATTTATTCTTTTTCTTCCCCTTATTTTTTTGCCTCCCACCCCTCGAATTTACAAATTACACGATTTCAGGAATCCCGAGAAAACGGCTTTCCACTTTTTTACTCTTCCCAGATAGAAAAAAACCCGTTCGCAAATTACGAGAAAGATATTTCGTACACGTAGCGACGTGGATCACCGGTTCGAGGTCTCGAGGGGTGAGGAGGGTGTAGGGTGAAATAATTTGTGTACAGATTTAAGGGATTGGGTTTAGGGCCAGAGAAAAAGTGAAAGAAAGACAGACAGAGAGACAGAAAGAAAGAGAGAGAGAGAGAGAGAGAGAGAGAGAGAGAGAGAAAGGAGAAAAAACGAAAAAAAGGGAAAATAGATGAGAGGGGCTGGGGGTGGTTCGGTGAGAGAGGTTGACAGTCGGGGTTTCCGGTTTTAGGGTTCGTTGGGGTGGTGGATGTGACAACCGGGGTTAGGAGGAAAACGTGTGCAGCGGTAATCTACCATGGAAGGCTCAGAGCTTGTATTAGATAGTATACCGAGCATGCACGATGAATAACACATACGAATACACGTGCAGTGAAAACACGCTAGGCCCGTTAAAGCCGCCATGCACATTCCCATTCGTTGATAAAACGCATATATACACACACAATTAGCCTCGTACTTATGTACTGAGAAAAAATTCTGTTCCGGGAAAAAAATTCCGTAACGTTATTACTCGATTACGTAATTATTAAACAAGCGTAGGAGACAATTCTTTTCCCTCAGTATGAGTACGTCTAGTCGTATAAACGTCGACAAAAGCTTATATCGACAATAAAGCTCGAGTGTGATTTGTTTAACGTGTCTGTGTGTGCGTGTGTCGAGAATATGAGTATATAAATAGATATATCGAATAAAGACATTATAACGTTTAATACGCAGGCAGTCCTGGAGCAAGTGCTTTTGCGAGTGGCAATGCAACGTCGAGCATCAACAACGCTTAAGATCCCGTCGAGCGTAACGCTTTTGACTGCGGAATTCTATCTCTATATATTTAGCACGTATATATATATATATACATATATATATATCTATATACATATATATAAAGGGAACGGGAGGCCGAAGTTGGCGATAATCGTTCGCGTTTGACAGCGCGAGAGTTTCGCGAAACTCACCGAGAGAACCGGGGAGTGTCTCGGCTGGTTAGCCTCTTATACGTTTAACTCGCCTCCAACGGGATTTCCCGATTGACGTCTCTTTCTCTCAAGTTCGCTGTGGAGTATAGTACAGTGTGTTCTAGGAAGGCCGTTCTTCGATCAAGAGATAGATTGAGAAATTTTGTACCGAAACGTCTCTTCCCATTTATACATTCGAACGATGGGGTCTAAGATATTTCGATTTTTCGTCAGCGAACCGGAAGCGACTACTAATTCCGAAAGAGTGAAATTCGAACAGAAAACTAGAATATTGATCTAGTCTTGTAGGATGTTATAATAATATTTGATTCTTTGGTTATTTGAAAATACACACAATTCAGTTTTAATGAATGAAGAAGAACGAGCCTTACCTACAAAGTTAAAAATAGTCTCTGATCAATTAACGAAAAATTTTCGCAACTCGCACGACGATAAGAGTTTATTTCAAAATCTCACAAACTGTCTCACAATAATTTTTGAACACCCTGCGTATACGCTCGCTCCAGTGTTCCTCTTTTCAGATTCTTTCAATTTCAATTTTCGCCCTGCTCCTCGTACCCCCATTGTACTCGCGAGCGATGTAACGTATCGGTTCCGAAATTTCTCGAGAACGAAAGAAAGAATGGACGATCCACTCTGGGCAACCCTCGTCGCCGAAAATCGTGCATTCGAGGAGACGGCCGTCGCGAGATTGCTCGCTATTTTAACGGCAATTATCGTCGCGCGGTGAACTCACCGCGCGTGACGTTAACGAGTTCGGCTCTATTCAGAATTTGCTGGGTAAAGAGAACAGAGAAAAACGATCGGAAGGTGGCGTCAATTAGCACGGTAAGTGCTTCTGAATGTTCCCTTTTACACGTGAATTCATTCGAGGATGTACAGGGTGCTCGGGAATGACCGCCCGTGAAATTCAAGATATATAAATCCTATTTTTGTACAATGCATCGTTTTTGGGTTATATTCTCTTGCGCCCGATCCAAGATTTCAAAGCTAGTGGGCGTGGTTCATTTTCGCCAAAATTCAACTAAGGATAGAAAAACTCTGGCTTGTCTTTGCGAGAATCCTATTTGTCTTGCGTTTATCTTGGATCTGATTGGCTATCGAAAAATTCGTACAACTCGGAAATACTGCGTGGGATGTCAAAACGAAAAATGGCTTCTATGTAAAAAATTCGCAATCTTTTTGTCGTTTGAAGTAATACGGCCATTCTAGAACACCCAGTATATGTATATAGATATAGTATACATATATGGGTTGACCGTTTTTGGCGGAATATGGATGCCCGGCCAGTCTCGTTTCTGGCGACAATCCAGAAAACGAAAAAGAGCTGTAGGTGCTTGAATTTCGACCTTGCGATCGTTGTGTATCGGTGCTTTACGACTGTTCGCGTTTTCGTGTGGTAACTCCTCGTCGCTTGGGTTCTCGAGTTACTCCACTTCCGCGGTGAATTCTTCTACTTCATCACTGTTTAATTGACCGTCTCTCTTTCTCCCCTTCCCTTCTTTCTTCTCTCTCTCTCTCTCTCCCTCTACGCGAGATGTTCACTCTTCCCATTTCTGGCTTTCTGCATTCGCGGAAATTCACGAGCGACGCGCGCGCGTTATTTTCCAAGCTGAAACCAAGTAACAGAGAGATAGAGAGAGGGAGAGAGAGAGAACGGGTAATGTACGGTCGATGAGCTGTTTGTTAACGTATGAGTCGGTTTCGTGCTTCCGTCCGATGAAGCAGACCACCGGTCGAATCATGCGCATGCGCTCACCCGATAGGGCCGTACTGACGTCACGAATTCAGCCGCGGAGACTGTATCATATTAATTCGGTTAAACTCGACAACTTGGCGAAAACTTGAATTGTCATAGATAATTCGGAAACGCGCGTGGCAAACGAGAGTAGTCGAAAATTTTCTAGTTGTTCGAGTCGATCATTTTTTTAGCAGTTCAGACCGAAAAGGGGATGTTTATGGTACGAACACGGATGATAAGGGGTGTGTGTATATATATATACTGATAAGCGGCTCGAAGCAATATAAAAAGCGTAGTTCAGGCATGTGAAGCTTTCGAAGCGTATCGTATAAACGAGCTAATTGACACTAAAATGTGTTTCGTTCACTTTAATCCTGTTCGGGAGGGAATGGAAACTCGCTCCTCGGCTCGTTAGAGAGATCGCACGCGTTTCGCCGATCCTCGACGAGCCCAGTAAATACTGCTCTCTCTCACGGCTTTTCACGTTTTTGTATATAGCGAGCGAGGGCAAAAGTCTCAAGTGTAACGCAGAATAAACTCATCTATATTTAATTTTCACTCGCTGGGTATATCTTTTGTATAAGATCAAGTGAAAAGCGTATATACGTGCTGATTGTTTCATTTTCTTTGGCTGAGATTTTCTTTCCATCCATGTGTCAAAATATGTACGGGTACGTGTATGTATGTGTTACAGTTAAATACACGTGGACACTTCTGACCAAAAGCATACTGCCCACACCGACAATGACACAGCTTGTAAATATAGTGTATAAGTGTGGCCATCGTACCCTCATGTTCTTTATATCGTATAATACACAAGTACAAAATTTTGTTAAAAATCTAATTTGCGGTCTACCGATCGAAAATTTTTCGTAATGTCGCACGAGCTATACACTTCGGTTTGTTTTGCGACCGTTGGCTACAACCAGGATGGGGGAAGGGTATGGTACGACGAACCGATAAAAAATTAAAATTCGGAACGCAATTTTTAGCTTAGTTATCAGAAATAATCGGGACACAAGAATAAAGTAAGCAGTTCGAGTATGACTTACGACTCTCTGTGAATAACGAGAGAGTGCGCGAGAAAGTAGGAAAGAAAAATGAAACGAAAAAAAAAGAGAAATCGTCGCGTAAGACGACAAAAAAACGACGTGAAAAACTGAATACGCCGTGGAGCTGTAATGGAGGTGTTTTGGGGGTGGAAGAGCGAAGGGGAAGTTGGACGTAGGGGATGCCAACGGATATATAAGATCGCGAGTCACGTCCCAGGTGACAGTGTCGACTTGATTTGGTTTCCGCACAGGGCTCAACACCTGGGGTCCAGTCTCGCATTCAGCTCCAAACTCCGTGCTCTGGATCACGACGGATTTCAGTCCTTCTCGTCTTTTCCTTTTTTTCTTTCCTTTTATCTCTTTATTTTTTCTTCTTTTTTTTCCTCCCTTCTCACTCGTCCGCGGTCTATACGAAACTAAACCCCCCCGAGAACGACAATGAAAACCGCGTTTACCACCTCGACTATTTTTTTTCATCGACAGGTGGAAACACGTGTGTACACGTTCGCGTCTTAATCGCGAATTAAATGAGAAAAAGTACCGGAGCGATCGATCGCTCGCGAAAACGAACGAAAAATAAAATAGGCTCCTCGCGCGATTGACAGTTGCGGTGGATCCAGCTCGGGTTGGTTTGAATCTGAGTGCCGATACCGGAACGATAATACTTCGGGAGTCATATACATATTTGCTTTTTCTCCTCTTCGCTCTTTTTCTTATCGATTCGAGGTTTTAAATTGCTCTACGGTATGCCGTCTTAAAATATCGTCGACTATACAGATGTACATGTATGTATACCGCGTCTAGGACAACAATCGTTACCCCTCGCTACAAATTTTTAATTCGCGCTTGAAATTCGCGTATATCGTTTACCATGATTGCCTGTATATACCTCAGTCAAAAAAGTTAATGTACATATACAGTATGTATGCGCGTATTACATACATACATAGTATATACGAAACGTCGCGCGGTGCTCGACCGGGAGTTATGCGACCGATAACGCGCCACATCCATCGCGCGAGATTTTTCCTTCGTATTTTCAAGTAGTACGCCCGTATATAGAGACCAGACACTCGGTATCGGATTTTTCGCAACGGAATTTTTTATCCCACTTTAGAGAGAATTTTCAGAAGCTCTCGTCGTTATCCGTCGGATAGCTCGCACTCGCGAATCAGTACGAAACGGTCGAGCCACGGCGATACAGGGTCATGCAAACAAGGACACCGCAATCGAATGAAAAATCAAAAGAGAAAAAAATAATAACGATTCAACCATTAATATAACCATAAACGAATGAACAAGATATTCTTGCAGAAGACTGTGGAACGTAGCAAGGTTCCCTTGTAACAGTTCAGCCAACCAAACAGCTGTGACGAGCTATAAAAACGTAGGTTAGTAAGGCCATCTCCGTGTGATTATGTATTTTCGTATAAATTTTTTCTTTTTTTTTTTTTTAATATTTACTTTTTTCAATCTGTATACTCTTTCTTAGGTTACTCTTTACTTGGTGAGCATGGTAAGTGGTGAGTAGTGTTCGTGCCTCGCCCCTTGCTGCCAACGAGTCAATAACGTCTTAGCGTTCGTTATTTCGCTCCATTTTTCTCACTCTCTCCCTCTCTTTCTTTCTTCCGCGTTCCTCCTCGTTTTTTTTTTCATTAACAATCTTCGCGATAATGACGCTCGTTTCGAGGATAAACAACGTCCTTCGGTGAAAATAAAAAAGAAAGAGAAAGAGAGTTGCATAGGAGATTTTTGTTTCGCGCAACGTCGAACTCGCATGAATATTTATGCTTTAGTCGGACGAGTAGTCGGGGAAGAGAAAATGCACCGAGTGCTTAACGAACTCGATGGTAACAAGTGGCGCGGTGTGTGCGAACGAGGCTCCTTTCGAAAGAGGCGTAAACCTCGTCGAGGCCGATTTCGAAAGAGCCGCCGTTTCGTTGTCGGGGCACGATCGAAAATTCAAAATTTGAATTTTTTAGAGACCACTGCCTCTCGACTTGACAAGCACGTATACCATACGAGAGTATAATCAAGATATTTCTCTTTTTGAAACTTGGCGCGAACGCTTGCTCCGCATATCGATTACACAATTACAGCGAATTATGACAATCTTAATTGTTCGATCGTGCAACGGTATTACGAGATATACGTGAATGAGTGACAAGATACAGAGAGAAGGACGATACTCGGGCCAGTCGGTTGCGGACGACGGCCTTCTGTCGTGGATGAGTACGGGATGAGAAAAAAATTATGTACATGTAGATTCGGAGGGATCAGGATTCGTACGGAGCGGTGGGGGGAGAGCGAGATCAGACGTATCGTACAGTCGAGATTGGATATAGCGATCGACGATGCGAGTCAAATGTATTATAATTTTTCTCGTATCTCTTTTTGGTCTCGAATATATCGAATTTTGTTCTTTGGTTAATTTTTTTTTGTTATGAGTCTTAATGCAACTGTACCATCAAGACCTCGGACACGGAGCTGATGCTGAGGACATACATGGTGACGCCGACCTCCACGGGTGGACCTGAAATCAATAAAACCATCCGGCCTTGGTCGCTATAACTTTTTCCTCAGAGTACGAACCAAGAATCACAACAGAAAAGCTTCAACCGATATTATTTTTCAAATGAGCATTTTTTTTTTCATATTTTTATGTACGCAATTCAGGTTCGATACGATTTCGAGTTCTGGGTCTCGGAACAAGACGAGTCGCGTGCGCAGGGCCAAGTTTGCGTTCGAATAATCGCGGCTCTCTCGCGAGAAAATTAATAATCACCGTTTCGCGAGCTTGCGAGGTGCATTGGCGTTGCGCACGCGACTCTCTCTCTCTCTTTCTGCGGTGCTGACGAATTAGTGCAAGCGCGCTATCGAAACGACGAAGAAAGCTCGCACCCTGCACGGAACCAAATCAACAGGACTCGTCGGCCAACGTCGCTTGCCGGGCTAAAAGAATGACATTTGATAATTCCAATTGGTATTTCCGTTCGTTGTAGCTTCGTTTTATTTTTTTCCTCCCTCATACGAGGAGTGTGTATCATTTTTTCCCAATCGAGCATGTGTCGCTGAATTTTTAGTACGAAAACGAGCACGTAGCTAGCTAGAGAGCGAAGTTTCTACGTAAAAAAAAGACGAACGTCGATGGATAAACGCGATGAACCGATTATTATTATCGTATTCCCTGCTAGGGGTATCGGAACGTTTATAGTCGAGCCGTCGCGATACGATCCGACGAAATTAGCTGCTTATTCCACGATTACGATATTACCGCGGCGAAATGCGAGAATCATGGCGGATCGATAGGATATATATCCGGCGATCGTATCTCGCTCTTGGATTTTTATCCTCCTTAATATCCGTTGTTAAATTAAAGAAAATCAAACTTGTACGTTGTGTACAGGGTGTGTAGAAAATTTGAAATTTGCATATACATTTCTAAAAAAGTTAGAGAAACGCCAATTAATACGAATACTTTGAAAATCAGAGTTCCTATTGAGCTTCTTTGTAAAAATTTGGCGGTTTAAAAAGTTATCCACTCTTTATATGCGCCCCTTTGATTATTTTGAGGTGTTCATATAAAAAAATACGAGTTTGTTAATCATACCGCGCAAAACTCAAAACGTTGCATCGAATGTCAGACGAAACTTTTTAATTTCGAATTTCCCTACTCTGTGAAAATACCGATTATATTCTAGATCGTCTTGCGCACGGTGCACGCTCGATAACGAACTACGACGCGGCGAAAGCCATCAATTACGTCGTAAAGCACGTTTTTATATCAGATTATAATTTTCAGACGTTATCGCGCCGTGGAATATCGCGACGAGTTTTACTCGATCTTTTTTTGTTCGAAAACCTCTCACACCCAAGCAGCCGTCGAGTCGTTCGTAATTCCGCCGATTTCGCTTCGCGTCACTGCGTTATTATATTTTCGCCGAGCGAAAAACCCTCTAGCTCCGCAAACGTCCATTATATTCTCGCCCCCGATAGATCGCGTCGGTCTATAGCCATGATCGTCGTCGTTTGTGTCACAAAACGTTATCGTCGCGACAATACGGCGTTTATACGTATCAATTGTATATATATATTTTTTTATCCTCTCTCTCTTGGTTTTTTTTTTATTTGCCTGTGGCCATCGCTCGAGTAATTCGCGTGTTGTACGTATTTTGCACCCCCTTGATTATTTTCGGGCTCCACCCTGTTATTATTGTTCCCTGATAGTTTCTCGTTGTTGTCGCGAATCGGATTTCGTGGTGTGTTTTTGTGGAGTATATTTAACGCTATTTCTGCTCTATTTTTCTCAATATTATATAGAAAACGCGTGCGAATTGTAGCGAACATCTGTACGCTGACAGGACTAAATCCTCGCGTAAAGGTGATATTTTTTATTTTTCAAAAAGTGGGGGAGGGGGCGGGGGGTCGAACGTATAAACACGTGCAGTGTCAGACAGATAAAAAATGGGGTGGGGTATAAATAAATAAATATATATATATATATATGTATATATATATATGTATATTATTTTGAAGGGAAGAAATAGAATATAATTGTAAGTGACGACGGCAGCGGGCAGCCCATCTCAGCAACCGCGGCATAGCAGCTAGCGTCTAAACGGTCTAACGGTGGATCGTGCGATTTATTTCATTATAATAATATTTTCATTTGTCAAATAATAAACAAAAAAATGTCATTTATATAAAAATCGAGTGTTTTGTACTACAGACACAAGAGTAATACACGCGCACATTTGTCCCAGAAATCTGGACTTTTCTCGGTTCCATATATGTCTCGTTCGTTAGCATAAGCCTGGGGATGCTTCAGAAAAATATGTTCTTAAGATAAAAACAAAAATATGATAAAAGAGACTGAATATATCTTATTTCTATCTAGGTAACAAAAAGTAAGAGTGAGAAATTCGGTTAGAATATGCGCTCCCGACGAGACGCTACGTGAATTGTTATCACGATAAATCAAAGATAAAATTTAACTATTTATGATCTAAGTAGATCTACTCGGAGCTTGATCAATCAGCATAGCCGATAAATAGCCGAGCTTTCTATTACGCACAGCGTAGCTATATGTACCTATAGAAAACCTAAAAGAGAGGGGGGTGGGGGGTATGTTTCAAAGCGAAAGGATAGGTGAGGCGACAAAAATAAACGATAAAGGGATCTCTTCTTCTTACGGGAGTTCGAATACAAAGAAAGTCGGGGATGGCGAGAGTGGAGAGGAAGAAGAAAAAACATTCTTTGGCGAATTCTAATCGCGGGAAGCGCAATTTCGACTCTCCGTATTAGCGGTGCTTCTATACGAGTATGTACGTATATAATATATATGTACATATGTATAGGTACACACTCGGGCACGGTAATCGCGTTACGGGACCGTTCGGCAATTCGAATTGACGAAGCGACGAAAGACCGGATCAAAGGAGAGGAAAGAGAGGGGGGGGGGGAGAGAGCGGGCACGACCCACAAGACTCGCTGCTTCGCCGATGGCTTCGGGCTACTGCAACCGAGCGCAAGCTAATTTCGACGCTCCACGTTCGACGTTTCGATTCTTGTCGATCTCGTGCTCGCTCTTCTCTTTCATTTCCCACTTTTTTTAACCTATGCACCGAAAATAAAAGTTTGTCGATACAGCTTAATATTTATTTGAAAATATAGAAATAAATATTTCGTTCGATAGAATTAATTATTTAAAATAAATAAATATTATATAGAATAAAATTGATTTCTTCGATTCGTGTGAATAAATCTTAAGCGTATTCTGCAAATTTTTATTTCCAGTTTAACATGGCGAACTTTAATAAAACGGGTTATCGCATTTTTCTACCGAAATAAATACTCAGCCATCGAAGTATTTTTCTCTCCGACGGTCTTTAAAATCAAAATTTTGGGGACGTGGGAGAAGAATGATATAAAAATTATTGGATTATTGAGAAATTTATAAGTATAATATATTTACAGTGTAATGTTCCGAATTGCCCCTCGTGGGCTGAACTTTAGGCGAGAGCCGGTTGCCCATTTTGCGTCCCGGTTTGTATATTACACTATATATATATATATAATATATCTATATATATATAAGGTTCATTATCAATATCTCATTAGCATCGCATGCTCGTGTGTTCATTTATTCGCGCGCGAGCGGCGGTGAGCGCGACTTCCGCTCGCGCGTTAATCATAATTTAAGGTAAAAAATAGAGATAGAGAAAAAAACTTAAGGAAAAGGTATAAAAATAAATATATATTCATATACGAATTATCTCATCTTATTTTACTCTTTTCGTGAACAAGAAAATAAGTAGAAAACTGAACTAAGTTTAAATTTAACGTGCAGAGCGTACCCATAAGTTTCAGCATCCCGCGTCGTAATTAATATCGAGTCGTCTTGAAGACTAAATTTTTATAAAATTTGGGGACTTACCTATACGTGACAATATCGTCGAGTGCATGCAATATATAGCCAGTATAATATTTGTTCATTTTTCTTTTTTGTTCTCAACTATAGCGCAAACTGGAGCTAATTAGGTCTTTTAGTTTTCGTTCGTTATCGAAATTTCGAGAGGGCACCCGCCGGAAGTGTATATGGCGAGGGTGTCTCGTAAGGATTCACGGCACTCGGAAGATCGATCGATCGCGCGAGAGAGCTTCCGAGTCGATTGCTCGCCAAACCGATGTATACACGCTACGTGCACACACACACACATACACGCGCACGGACACTCGTAGCGGGAGAGGCTACGGCAAACGTCGCTCTCTCACGACACGCCCGATTGAATGCCTTGTTTGATTATACCGCCAGTGATTCGATCAGGGGTTGCGCGGACGCGAGGCCAATCTCGAAATTTGAACGTCCGCGCAACCCACCGAACGTTCCTTATCCCAAGTTTATCAATTCTCGACTTTGGTGCACCAACGACCAGAGAATTCTACGTACGTACGTTACAAACGCGAGAGATGCAATCTCGCGCGAGAATTCTATTTCGGCTTGGCGAGAGATTCGTATATCCGTATCCTTACGGACATCCTATATATATATCCGACGGGGCCAGGAGTGTGGTATTTCTGTTCGAAACTTAAGTAATATTGGGAGAACTAATTTGACCCAGATTGATACCCCCAAAGAAAACTTCGGCGCGAGGTGTCGCGGTATCCCCACGAAGAGTATCGAATAATCGATATTTTCTTACTGTTTTTTTTTTTCAATCTCTAGCGGTATATATACTCGAAAATCGCTGCGGTATCGTCCAATCGGAGATCGAATTAAGGAAAGATCGAAAATAAAGCTTCTTCCCGACGCTCTCGATAAACACAAAACGCTACGGAAAAGATTTAACGACCTCGAGCGAAACGAGAGAGTTCACGCGAGTTGTAAAAAAGTATAAAATATGTATACGACAGAGTAAAATCAAAAAAGTCGAACGAGAAAAAAAGAACAGATTCGTGTGCGCGTGTATTCTAAAAAGACTGAATCATATCATCATATCGTCTGTCAATTAGTTCAACGTGCGTGTTAAAAAATCTGTAGTGAAAACAGGTTTGTGTCTCGTGTGTGTATGGGTGTGTTATTTTTTCAGTGATATGGATGTATATGAGAGTAAAACGGATCGTGTGATAGGTACGTGTAAGAAAAACTATGGGGCGAGGGGTTGGGGCGGGGGGCGCAGAGGGGGTCAGATGACTGTTGTGTGTTTTGCGCGAGTGTGCGTTTGCGCGCGCGCGCGCGTGTGTGTGTGTGTGTATGTGTGCGTGTGCGTGTGTGTGTGCATATATGTGTGTAGGATGATCGTGTTCGGTGTTTACGGTGTAAACGTGGTCTGTGATTGTAAACGATTAGTAGTATAATTGTCGAAGGTGGAGTGTGTGTCGTGTGTGTACGAATGTATGTTTTACGAGAAAGGGCTGGTGAAAAAGGGGCGGGGGGTTGACGGGGGTTGAGGGGGGTGGGGGGTTGCTAAAGTATGATCATCGGGCTGATAAGAGGGGGTGGTAACAGGGGCTATGGTTATTTATGGGTAGTTTGGGGGTGGTGGCGGGGAGAGTAATCGAACGATTTATATATATATGGGAATGATTATTGATTCTTTTGCGAAATGACTAAGACCTAAATAGTACCATTTTCACTTCGGATAGCGAGCTGATACTCAAGACGTACATGGTGACGCCCACCTCAACGGGAGGACCTGAAATCGAAGGTTAGTGAGACTGAGTCGGCCGCGTTGGCCGCGACTAATTAAAAGCGCGTTTTATAAATGGAAGACTAGAATTGCATTCTTATAGCTAGTTTTTATTGCTCTATTATGCTTCAAGTTTGTCAGTGGACGTTTTTTTCGTTTTTCTTTTTTTTTCTTTTTTATCTGTTTACATAGCCTTCTCCGGGGACAGATCGCACCGTTAGGCGTAATCGCACGAGTAATTGCGGTCGTTACGTTGAGGCAATTCGTCGAGGGCTGGTAATTCCTCGCGGTTAGGCAAACATATCGTCGTAACGACGCGAAACGCCTCGTACGTACTCGCGGCTCTTCAAATTCCATTCTCGCCGAGCGAAAAAAGAACGAGACAGCGGCGAGATTAACGAAGTCGAGACTTGGCATGAATGAAAGAACATAAAAACACGCGGTTGGATTTGAGTTTCCGTTATTCGAATTGTTATTCTTTCTCTAATTAATAAGGAAGGAGGTAGGGGGATAACGAATCACCGAACGGGCGACAATGCTTATTTGTCTGCTGTCATAACGCAGGAATTATAGCAGTTGCGAGGTGGAAGGCGCGATAAATCGTGCCCCGACGAGACCATCCCGAGTAAACGAGCTTAAATTTCGCGCCCGCTAAATTTGTATATACGAGTGAAGGGGCTTTATACTCGTTCTCGTATATGCGCGAGAAAGAGAGGTAGGTAGAGAGGAAGAGACATTTGGTTAATGAAGGCGAACTCGTCCAGATAGAATCGTCGCTCCGTCTATGTCCGAACTTGAAATGAATAAACTAATCTCGTTCTAACTCGATTCCCCTTAAATTCTTAATACCTTCTGGTGGCGACAAATAAGACTTATTATTAATTTACCAAAATGAGAGAAAAAATGGTAAGAGTAATGGTAAATACTTAATTTGAACTAAGCTAACAATTAGGTCTCGTTTTTCAATTATTTCTGTTCGACTCTACACGATTGACGTTCGAAATCAGTCCCATTCAGAACTCAAGAAATTTTTTCGACAACAAATTTGTTACGGTATTTTTGTCTTATCGGTCTCGCGTGTATCGTTGACGGGAAACTCCACGGGGACAAATACGTTTCGGTGGAGCTATGTTAATTCGAGCGACACGCCGGGACGAAACTGCTTGGGAACCGAGCAATTTTGGTGCTCGACGTGTCACGATAAATTAGAAACACATCGAACCGAGCGCGAACCGGAACCGTCAAAACAGTTCTAATTGCTCGAGTCGACACGCGACCAATTTGTTTCGAAATTTTTTCCCCTCCCTTCCATTTTTTGTTTTTATTTATTTTTATTTCATTTCACCTTTTACCGCGACCGTATATCATTGGAAAATTGCATTCGTATTCACCAGAGGGATGCAACGAAATTTTTTTCCCGCCGAGCAACGTCGGATCGCGTTGATAACTCACGAAAAATTTCCAATTGGAAAAGTAAATTGAACGAATCATGTCAGCGGAGGTCATTAAAATTCGTAACGAATAAAAGTCGAGCGGGTTTTGTGCCGAAAATTATTTTACTTTCGTCGGGCGCTGGGGGACACGGAAAATAGAAACATCTAATAAGTTATTGGTTTTTTTGTATGGTTGCCCGGAAATTCTAAGATCTATGATATTCGCGGTGAGAGGGAGAGGGAGAGAGAGAGAGAGAGAGAGAGAGCAAAAGAGACTACTGCTTTAAATTTCAAGTCTCGTAGTTCACGGTTTATCATTTTGCATCAAGTTCGTACGTCGTAGGCTCGCGGTGGAATTCCCTCTGGAAATCCTTCGACGCTATCGGGAATATCGAATGAGAGGATTCGTCGATTCTAGCGAATCTCTCTCCCGCACGAATTTTTCGCTATTTTTTTTCCTGTTTGTATTTATTTATTCGTCCCCGTTCGCAGCGAGAAAGAAAATACCGCTATCTCATTTTCAAACAGTGACCACCAAGCATACCGAATTATCGTTTTAAACAGCCGGGTCATTGATTTTATTTTGCATCCGTAACGAATTTAATTATGCGATTAATTGAGTCCGAAATCAGATCGTTTGTCGTTCACGAGTGGCTAATTAATGTTTAATCGAATATATAATATTGTCATCTCGAGCGGTAACGAATTTTTCATATTCAACTAAAGATACTCGATAAATGATGTATAAAACGAGCCGAAATCGCTCGGCAATGGAATTCGCTCGATGTGGTTTAACGTGTGTGCGCGCGGAAACGTTTGAACGACCGATCGTTGGCCGTCTAGCGTGTAATTCGGCGCAACAATGTTTTTCGGTTCTCTTGGGGTGAAGAGAGAGAAGGTGGCGGGGGGACAAAGTCAACTAGAATGGGAGTTCCCGCGGTGACATGATGAGACGACGTTATATTCCAAAAACACGGGCTCAAACCTCCCGAGAACGGGATCGCGGTTGAGGGATAAACGCGGCCGCGCGACGGGCATCGAGCCAGCGGGGAAACGGTGTCGGCTAACCTCCGTCTATACTATATATATTATTTACCTACAGTGTGTGTCAAATAATCGCACTTCCAAGTAAAACGTACAGATTTCGAGAAACAATGATGAAATTTCGAGAATAGCTCGCGGACAAATAGGATGTAAAATTTCGAAAAAATCGCTTGTAATGAATAGTTTTTATAGAATCACCTCGAAATCACGAAAATTTTCAAAACCAGAATTCAGAAATCAGGATTTGGAAATCAAAATTTAGAAATTCTTCTTCCAAGACACCCTGTATGAGTATAAATATGAATCTACACACACACAAAGTGTTCCCTTTGCAGCGAACGGTCGAAAAAAGGAGAACAGTGAGAAAAATGCGGCTAGCGATAAACAATATTAGCAGCAGGGGGGAGGATCAAGAAGCGGAGAATTTTTCATCGAAAAAACGATCGAGAGGGGCTGATGGGGAGATTGAGTTCGGGATCGCGCGCTCGAGGGAGAGAGAGAGAGAGAACGCTCTCGGGGTACGTCGTTAACTTGTAACCCGTGGCAACACGAGGGACATCTCAACATCGATCCGAGTTTTATCGAAGAGAGTAGGAGAGAAAGAGAGAGAGAGAGAGAGAGAGAGAGAGAGAGAGAGAGAGAGAGAGATAGGAGGGCCCCGCCCGACCGTGCCGCTCGCAACCGTCTCGGAAATATATATATATATATGTATTTATATACATGTACACATATACACATATACAATCTACACAAGTAAAATTTGACTCCCGACGATTTTTCGCCAATCGGATTCACCGCGGATATCCGGATTTCGTAGCACGAACGGATTATCCGCCTGACAAATAAGCTGTCTTCTCGTTTTTCCCTCTCTCTCTTTCTCTCTCTAGTTCTTCTCGGTTCCTCTTCTTTTTGTTTTCCTATTCCCTTTTCTCCCCGGGTGCGCCTTGAATCGCGGGATCGACCGTGAGCTCGCGTCGAGCGAGGGATTACTCTTGCGGTTTTTAACGATTCGATACAGACGACTCACAGGGGGTGGGTTTTTTTCATCCCCCACCCTCTCCATCTTTTTTTAAAAGCCAATCGCGACGTCGACGCCTGACGTGTTCGCCCGTATGGATTTTCGATCCGTTCGAATTTTACTCTCTTTCTTTATTCGAGACGTCAGGGTTCGCTCGAGTTTTCGAGAATTCTCGAACGCGATTTTATCGAACTCTCGCGTTCACGGTTTAACGGGCGTTTCGGTGCTCGCGCCATATAACGAGCGCGATAGACGATCGTTTAATTTTCCAGCCCCTGTTTCGTTTCGTATTTTCGATTCGTCCACGAGCGATAGAGCCGGCTCGGCTTTATTCTTGACGCGACGTTGCGTCGCGTATACACGCGCGCGAAAGGTAAATTACTCTTCTCTTTTTTTTTCTTTCTCCTAGCTGGGCAGAAGTATCTCGCGACTCGACTTCTCGTTTCACCCTGTCGTCCCTCACTCGAAACCTTTTACCCAGGACCTCTACGCCCACGAGCTCGTTCCCTCCATTGTTTCGAAATATTCTCTCTCTCTCTCCCCCTCGCTCAACTCTCCCACTCGCTCCCTTCCTCGCCCCACGCTTCTTTGCTCCTCTTCTCTCGACTGTTTTTTGTATCGCTCGCGACTATAGCGGTAGTAAGTGGTGTAAAAAAAGAGAAATTTTTTTTCCGTCGAGCATTCTTATCTTCCTACGCCACATCTCGTTTTCCTTTCTTTCCGCGGCGCGTCCAGAATCGGAACGTCATCCGACTCCCACCGCTAACCCTCCCTCTTTCTCTCTCGATAATTTTAGCTTTGAAGTTTAATTAGAGCTCTAATGATCGAGAATTGTTTGAGAAGGCGAGCTAGGAAACAGAGTTATTATTTTCTTTCTTACCGTTGTGTCTCTTTATGGAGCTTTAAGTAGGGGTTGAATTATAAAGTAGAGAAGTTATTCTCGTATAAATTTTCATATCTGCGTTTTCTCGGCGTTTTAAATTCATGCCAAGTCTCGATACAACGAGACATACCTCTAAACACGTAAATATACGTACGATGCGTTTCGTCGTTACACACGCCGCAAATCTGTCGAGTTCAGTGCGTTCATATATCTCGTTCAATTAAATCGAATATACATCGATATGCAATGAATATATATCGATAAGATTGCGAGACTCCGTCGACAATTTGACAGAGATTTGGTATTTTTTTTTTAGCCGATACAGTCGCATCAATTTGTATTCAATACGCTTCTATTATTTTCCATACCTTCGATCACTTAAGCATAATCGGGTACCGTTTTGTAGAAAGTAAAAAAAAATAAACGTGTTTTGTCTGAGGATTATAAAAATATGCACGCAATTTCGAACACAACGACCAATCGACATCGTCGAAGCGAAGCCGATCTTGTTTTACGGATCTCTTTCGTAAAAGGAAAAACGAATAAAATGTGCATTTTCATATGTACTCACCACCGTAGTTCGGCCTTACTCTTTTATCGTAACTAACTGAAAATGAGTCGAGGATAGCCGATATATTAACGTCGCCCAGCATGCTGCCACCGCCAGTGCTGAAACATAAATAATACGAAACGTAAATTATTTACATCTTTTTTCCAACTAATGTGAAAATTATTACTCATTTAACCTAGTTTGATGTTCGTCTAATCTAGTATTAGATCGCCTTTTCAGCATAATTACCGACTTTTATAAAGTGGTTTATAAAATAGACACAATCAGAAGATCGATCAAATTTTTTGACTCGGTTTTATCTACTTCTCGAGTAAAAACATTAGCTGTTACCTTTACCACGTATATAAGTCTCGTTCCAATCATTGGTCGGCAAGCACTAGTCACTGAAACTACACTTAAGACTGAAAAACTCGCGAAAATAAATCGTACGACGCTACGTGACTAACATTTTAAAAACGATAATGGCCATCCTGGCGTCATACATAGTCACGTGACCAGGACTTGAATCTACGTAGATGCAGACGCTACGCCACTACCGCTAAAACTGTTATTACCATAAAAATTAGGTAAAGTCCGTCTTGTCCAATTAAGATTAGTTTCGCATGTTCACCCCGAGTGGCGCTAGTTACAATTTTAGCGGTACGGCGTAGCATCTGCGTCTGCGTAGATCCTAGTTCTGGTCACGTGATTACGTATGATGTCGGAGCAGCTGCTATTGTTTTGAAAATATCATTAGCATCGTGCTGTGTGATTAATTTTGCGAGTTTATTTGTGTTAAGTGTAGGTTCGAGTGTCTGGAGCGAGACACGTACATATCTAAATTTGTGAAAATTGCTGCTAAAACTTAAACAAATGAATGGCTCACAGCAATCGTCGTGAGCCAATGTACGTATCGAATGCACATACTACACTAACTACACGTAATGCAATAATTTTCAAACTCGAAAGAGAATCGAAGAGCCGAGGTTGAAATTGGGTTGGTAAGGTTCGAGGATCGGTACTTATTTCTCCGGGCGGAATTGCGAGCGCTTTGCGAGTTGGTGGAAATCGTTATCGGTGCGAGTGGTAACAGGCCGCGAGACTCTGGACAAACTCGAGATAAGATTCCACTTGCGGGCCGTATAATACCTTCTCGCGCAAGCTTCGCACGATCGTATTACATCGTCCGGCGAGAGAAATAACAGATTAACTCGTGGTGGGGGGTGAAAGTTATCGCAAGGGCGTGGGTGTCGGGGGTGGAGGCGTCTATATACGAAATCGATGGTTGGATACGTATAACACCAGCCAGCACGTATATTCGCGAATAGTTGCCGCTGGGCACGCGACCGATAGTTTAAATTTTCGATTCGCGTTTGAACGCACGTGAGGTGATGCTCTCTTCGTCTGTCTCACTCACTCTCTCTCTCTCTCTCTCTCTCTCTCTCTTTCCCTCTCTAATGCCATTAAAACGAGCCGGGCTTTGACCATTGGCCGACGATCATTGCCGCAGGAGGAATTTATCGCGCGACGACACGAGCCATACGCGTGGTCGGCTAAATGTCGCGCAACAATGTTTGCGAAGAAGTAGCTAAAGCCCGTAACTGGACGGATGGGATAGCTGGGGGGAGAGCGTGTGTGCGCTCGCTGTGCTCGATAGGTCGGAGGTTGGGCTTATCGATTCGACCGGTGATGTGTCGACGGCGCTGATGCGCACCGCGCTCGGACCCCAAAATACGGATAGTTATATGTGTATACGTGTGTATTGTCTACATATATAGAGCACTCCCTGGTAATTGCAGAGCGCGTGCCGCCTATTCGACAACGACCATTTTCGGGGCCAATCGTGCATTCCGAGTGAATGAAAAATGAGAAAAAGAGGAGAGAGATAAAAATGAATGCACCTACCGGAATTTCTCTCTCTCCCGCTCTCTAGTACCTACGGTCATTTTTCGTATTTGCCTGCACGACTGCACGCGTGGATACCAAATCATCCGGACGCGTATTTGCCTTTTGTTCCGTTTTTCCTCCTTTTATTTTTCCCTTCTATTTACTCCCTGCCACGCGCCGGGTGAGAGGTCCAGCTGTATTTGCGAGAGACCTACATGTGTGCTGAAAAATTTCATCTTGAAAAACAATTGTTTTCGGCTCGAACGCGAGAGAGAGTTTTTTCGGTTGCACGGAATTTTTATTTTCACGTTGAAGAATTAGGTGGCTGTAAGGCCGGCGCGTCCGGGTTTTCCGTTCGACTAGCCGTTCGATCGTTTTTAACATTAGAATCTCCTAAAGGCCAGAGTATCCCGAACAGATGACATTCTCGTTTGAGAGGAACCGAGGGATGAGAGAACGTCGAATATCGTTCTCGCGGTCCTCTCTCTCACTCTACTTCTACTCTTCCACGACGTCACGTCCTTCGCGGTGATTGCCTGCGGCACGATTTTCGCGTAGAAATGTCATGCCCGTTGGTATTATATTCCGCTCTCATGATTTTCACGCCCAAAGAAGAGAGAGAGAGAGAGAGAGAGAGAGAGAGAGAGGCCGATGAACGAGATTCACCGTCATTCTCCCTTTTTTTGCTCGCCGATTTTATACCCACGAACGAACGTTTAAACGTCCCTTTGCGGGTGCGCGACGTGACTGGGCTCTTTCCAGCCCTCGGCTGGAAGTATTTTTAACGTCACCGGCGATTGGGAATTACATCCGGCGAATGATTTTGCGCCCCAAAAATATGTAACCCGCGTGTATGGATGTGATCTACTTTGTGTGTGCCTAAAGATAGATGTCATTGCTTCCAAATTTGGTACATTGCAAAAAAATTGGATGAAATGAATTTACAATGAAATTAATGAATTAAGGCATAAGACCCACGACTGTGGCCCAAATTTTTGACATCATGACTGAAAAAATATGACATTTAAAATTGTTAAAATAATAAATATTTCACTAAATTCAGTTTTAGAATAAATTCAAAGTATAAAAATGTATTCTGCTTCTCGGATTTCATTATATTCCTCGATAACGATTTAAACTCCTATATTGTTTCGTTTATAATTGGAAACGCGAAAGTAGGATTCGAGTGCATCGGAAGATGCACCCAGTTGCGTCAACGGATTTATCGAAGCCGTAAGTGCGTGTGCGTGTGTGTGCGAGTTGCGTCGCAAAACGGTTCGAATCCTTCATCGAGATCCCACGAGAGGATATTATTAAAACCGGGCAAAGTTGTTTGTTAAGAAGATTCCGAGCTTTACAAAGTAGCCACACGCGTCGAGTAAAACCGTTCTCTCTCTTTTTCTCTCTCGATATCTCATTGGAGGATCGACTTTTCTCTCGTTATTCTTATCTATCGCTGCGACTCTCTTCGTCGAACATTCTTTCACGAGATATCGAATATGAATTATTCATGATGAGTGGGCCGAAAAACGGAGAGAGATGAGAGCGAGGAATAAAAAAAAATGCGACGAAAAAAAAAGGAAGAGGGTGAAAGGAGTAGAAAGGGTTGTAGGTTACCCGTTAGGAAGGGTCTCGGGATGCGTATACGATGAGAGCTAGCGTTCTCTCGTGATTTACGTTAATTTTGCGCGGGTCTACCGGAGCTATGAAGAGCAAGGAAGTCGTAAGTATACGAACGCATCCTTCCGGGGTAACGGCGTCGTGAGTGCGCCGAGCTCGCTTCTTTTTTATCGCGTATAACGCTCCCTCTCCCTCTCCCTCTTTCTCTCTCCCTCTCACTAAGAGACCCTCTTCTTCCTACCACCACGTCAATGATTCTCGTCCAGAGAGCAGCTTTAAAAATTACCCCTCTCTCTTTCTCTTTTGCCCTCTTTATTCCCTCTTTCGCGGAAGAGAGAGAGAGAGAGAGGGAGACGATCTTGACGATTCTCCTTTTACCGTAAAAAGGAACTGCCTGGCTAAACGAACATTTTCGTATCAGTTCAAAGTTCCCCGGTGGCGGACACGGCGAATGCAATTTTGCTGAAAATTACAGCATCGTAGGAACAAGGAGCATAAATTGCAAGCTCGAGAGAGAGAGAGAGAGAGAGAGAGAGAGAGAGAGAGAGAGAGAGAAGGGGGACGTATTTTTCCAAAAGAGCTTTATAATTTTCATCTCGTCTGTATATTACGGAACTCGCTCTGCTTTTTTCGGGATGGACGAGAGACGGCGAGAATTATTTTCAAAGTTTCCCTCTTTTTCTCTGTCTTTATCTTGACGAAGGAACATAAATGTCCACATAAATATATCCGCGGACGTATAATATGACGCGGTCGCTCATGAAGTCCCACAGTCTCTGCTCTCTTCTCGATACACGCGCCCACTCGTTTCAACTTCCATTCCTCATTCAGCCCCGAAGTTTCACGGTTCTCGTAATTTCCGTTGGCCCCACTCACGCGTATACCCAGAGAACCCAAGCACACGTCTCTTCGAATACGTAGCTTCCTTCGGTTGGTTATTAACATTGTTCCCAGATGACACGCACGGCGGAAATGAGAGGCTTGTCTAGTTAAAACTAGGGAGAAAGAGCGAAGATAGTCCGAGATAAAGATCGAGAATTCACAAAGTATTTTTTTCATTCGGAGAATGTACTCCTCAGAAAAATTAGACACATTTTTAATGTAGTAATTTAGGAATCTGTTTTTTCTATTTCTATTTTATTTTCGATTCTTTTCTATTGCTAAAAAAATTAAATAATTTAAAACAAATGTTATGTTAGTGTGGTGAGTCGTTAATTAGTACTAACACTCAATTTTAGAAGATAAATAAAAATTAAATTAAACGAGAATATGAAGATCAGCCATACAGAATTGACATACTTCTTTCTTAGTCGGGTTACTTTCGATAATGCAGCAAAACGCGAACGCGTAATGGTGCAGCGTAAAAGATCGCAAGGCGAGAACCGATAAGGGCGCCCCGCGTCTTTGTACGTTGAGGATTGAGCCAGTAGAGAAAAGCGAGTGTGTGTGCGCGCACAAGAGGGAGAGAGAGTAAAAAGTAAAGGAAAATTTAAAACGGTGCCGGCGGGTGCTCGATATACGGCGACGCGACGCCGTGCGTCGCTCGACCGTACGTAACACGCTGATTCTCTCTCTCTCTTTCTCTCTCTCTTTCTCTCTCTCTCTCTCTCTCGCATGATACATTATTTTTTTGCCCGCAGTTCTTCTATCACTTCCTCTCCTTTTTTTCGCAACGCAGCCGTTGTGAAATGACCCGATAGGTCCATTTTTCACTGTCCAGAGACCTCGAGTCCGCGTGTACGCGCGGCACGAAAACCTCGTCTACGTGTCGCGCGTCATATCTCCCGGCTACATCCGAGTCGCACGCGCTCGCCAGTATTTATAACGAGAGAGCTCGCGTTTTTACTCGTGAAAGGGAAAGATTTTCAAGAAAAACATCACACATCTTTTCAGAATGCGGAGCGCGTTTTTAGCCTGGAAAATTCGCGCTGCTGTTTTCGCCGATCGGGAGGTCGGGGCTGGAATCGGTAATAGACTGGATCGGAAAAAGGGTACGAACCGAGCGCGATAAGACTTTTCAGACCCTAATCTGCTCTCGAATGCACGCTCCCGATGCTTGTATGAACCGGCTGGCGTGATCAATAACGCCGAACTTGCACCCGCTCGGGACACCAACGTCAGCCGATCGGGTCCGAAATCGGAGGAGATCGCGATTTGATGGGTTCGCGTTGGCGAGTTTTCGACGTATACAAGGTGTCCCGAATTCGAAAAGTTTTCACCTGCGATATGCACTTTTTGACTTCTACACGCGCACGTTTCTCTCGGTATCCAATCGGACTTCTGATACATTTTCGATATCCAAGCGAACTCGATAAATTCAGCTTTCTCGTATGTACGTTTCGGATATTATTCAATTCGAATGAATTTCGAAGTTCGCTATGCTCACCCGTCTCGAAAATAAATCTTGATTTTGTGTGATATTTTTGAGATGCAAATCGTATGAAAAAACGAAAGGTGATTTCTGCATCCCAGATTTCATTACACGCGATAATTTCGGGACACCCTATGTACATTTACGTCATCAGTGGTGCAAAAAGCCGTATGGCAGGTTTTGTCTCTTCCGGTCTTTCTCCCCTCTTTCGCAGCGCTCGACTGGCTCGCTTACCTAAATACCGGAAGTGGTTGGCCCCGAGAGAGGCTACTCTCGGTCGACCTCCTTAAATTCGAGCGAGAAAGAGAGAAGGAGGGAGGGAAGGAAAGAGAGAGAAAGAGAGAGAGAGTGCGTGCGGAAGAAGAATAACGACAGTCATCACTCTAGGTCGGATGACACTGCTCATTCAAATTTCACCGACGTCTCGTCGTTTGAGAAAAAATCTCCCATCCTCTTCGTTTCGTCTTCGTATCGCCGAAACTTTGAGATTACTTTGATCGGCGAAACGTAAATATCATTAACTCCGTGAATGACGTTTATCTCTATGGGCGAGAACCCCTTCATTGAAGACCCGCGAGACTGCGCGGGATTCACGCGACGGAACAGAACGAATGACCTCTCGACGAAAAACGCCCAGGTGAGAATCGCGATTCTCGTATGAAGCGGCTGTTTTTAAGCGTTTCCTCCTTCATCCTCCCTCTCTATCTCTCTCTCACTCTCTCTCCCTTTCTCGATATATCGTTACAAGGTTGAATGTTTTAATTCCATGAACGAGGCTCTAGCTCGACTGCTTATAGAAAATTGAGAGAAAGAGGGTCACATAATGACATCGTATTCGGCTCAAGTTCTTTCATTATGCTTGTGTTTTCACCTCTCTCGACGGCGCGGATATATATGGAAGGGTGAAAGGGACCGAGAGCACGAGAGAGATAGTCTGCGCCGGCAACGACACTCGCGCTCGACAGTCCGTGTAAAGCCGTCAGCGGCATACACGTATCAAGATACACACTCGTGCACGCCCATGTATACGTATATATAGTCGCCATACGGTATGAAAGCTCCCTACTCGTCTTTCTCGCTTCGACTCCCGTACAGACAGTGTACACAAGCTTTTCGTCGAGCTCGAATATAATGCGCACATACACCTAAGGGGTTAACCGGCCGCGTATTCCGTGCCATCGTCATAACCCATATAGAGGGCGTCACACCGATATCCACCCT
>NCVS01000213.1:70172-80769 GCA_003055095.1 Goniozus legneri | reverse complement strand
GGTGTTTTACGTGCTCTCGGTGAGAAGGCTACGACGTGTATTATTATACACGTGACGTCTATGTATGTTCAGCGGAAGGGACGTGCACGCCACGTAACGGCAATAAATAGCATTGAGCAGCTCGCTCCCGTTCCTTCATTCTGATGGTTAAAACCGAACGGTGGGGCCTTCGACGTCTGGTCGCTCGAAAGGACAAGCTGAGAGCCCCAACCACGATCGATTCCCGTCGCGTCGTGCGCCAGCCTCCGCGTCGATTCGCGCACACGCCATCCTTTACTAGCTCTCTCTCTCTCTCTCTCTCTCTCTCTTTCTCTCTTACACACACTTTTTATACATACTTGTTTTGTTTAAACTAGTTTTTAAAATACTTCTAAGCGCCACTATACGAAGAGTGTTCGAAAACAACTAAATTTGTTTTATTTTTTGTACCTAAATTTCTTTATAATTTTTCATTCCAATTCACACAACAGTCTCAGTTGTTGAAATAGTTCATTTATTTATTTTCTTAGACTTCCTTTCTCGTTAATGTTCAAATAGATAGAAATTTCCATCACGAAAGGATTAAAGAGCGATTACAAGAGAATACGAAAGCGAGAAAGCAGCGCCCACTGCGTGTTCCAACTTCAACGTCAGTCGGTAGACAATTTTCCTGGTATAGAACCTCTTGAAATTCACTCCCGAATCCGGGAAGCAATGAATCACGTCACTAGTCAAGAGGTTTTTCTCGACCGATTAATTTGATTTATTATCGATCGATCCGTGTTTATGCTAATTCCCGCTGTAATTGATAAAATTGCGATACGGGGCGCGCTGCGGGTGAATTACGGTCGATCGCCAAGTGCGAAATCTCGCGTGCGACTGGCTCACGCAACTCGCGACGAGTGGTAGTTCCGAGAAAGCGTTTAAAAAGCACTGACACGAATTCCTTGAAAAAATTCCCTCGACGTCGAAGGTTGCCGCAGTCCGGGTCTCGCTCTCGCCTTATTACTCCCCCGGGGGCTCTATGATTTACACGCGGCCGGTAATTAAATTTGACGTAATCATTAACGATTTCGGCGCTAATTTTATGCAAATTGCGTAATTAGATATTCAAATTAAAAACATATTTTTATTCCACGGACGAAATATAAAACCAATCTCGCTTTGAGGCATTTTAATTGCCTCGCGCGTTTTAACGCGATTTTTGAACGAGTTATGTAGGTCAGGGGGTGAGTTTATCGTGGATATTGTATAGGACCGTTCGTTCTTTATTATTGATAATGTCAATTGTAATAAAAGCCCCGATCCGGCTCCTCCGATGAGCTTTTTCGTCGTAAGGCCGGCAACTGACGCGATTCACGGAAAACATTAATTAGGGCGTTTATAGGATAATTGCGAAATACGCGCTTACCGGGCCCAACCCCCGCGGTAATCCCCGTCGCGACTTATGACGTAAGCCCTTAAAACCGGCCAGCCGCGTAATTATAAATGCGCGATACGTCGCGGCGCGTTACACCGGCCGTTATATGGGCACTTCGGTGTGTAACGGCCCGAGTGGAAAAGCCAATCTTTTCCGCCTTCTTTCCGTTCGCCACCCTCCGCGAGCCCGACCTGCGCAAGCATAGGAATGCTTGAACGCTCGCAGACGTCGCGTGTGTACTCGAGGACGCGCGCAAGGTATTTCCGCGTTTACCTCGTAAGCGAGAACGAGAGAAAAATCTCTTTCGGCATTGAAAATTAGTACCTAATAACTCGAGAAAAATATTAATTATTTGAAAAAATGTGACCTTAAAATTACACGAGCTCGTAGAGAGTTAAATAACAAGTTATGCTGTTATTCGTTATTTCATTTTTAATGTAGTTTTGAGTTATCATTCATGATTACACTCTCACTCGCCCTATCGCTGATTTCCAATCTCAAATAACAGGGTAAAAATTTTTCTACGATTGACGCAAGAAAACTCGGTTACGGAGAACGCACCGTCTCGTGATTCGAGATAGCGGAACAAGAGCGCGTGTAAATTGCGTGTATGTGCTGGGAGTTGAAACGGGAGTGAGAAAGAGCATGTATGAAAGAGAGAGAGGGAGCTATTTTTATTCAAGGTGCGCGGTCGTATAAGCTCGATAAAAACCGACTGAGCGAACGGTTAATTATATCAGTGGGCCCATTAGCGTGCCGGTATGAGACCTCGTGATTGCGATGACTTTTTATACATGACCGTCGATTTTCATTCATTTTTTTCACTTTCCCGTTTCATTTATCCCCTCTCGCGCTTGTCTTGGGAAAATTCATCTTTGATTCTTTAAAAAACCTATTGGTTATATTTTTGGTTGTCCGTTTACCGTTTCCTTCATTTTTTTGTTTTATAGGATTTCAGAGTTACGAAAAATTTTCCAAATCCAGATATCAATATCGATTTATCTTAATTTCAAATGATTTCAACCCGATTCCATTTAATTAACGAATACAAAGTTAGGTTAAAATCAGATCTCGTATAAAACTGATAATCCTTTGACTCAATGAAGGTTATGCACAAGACGAACGTGACTGCTCCTCGTTAAACGCATTTTTACTACTTAACTCGAGTTCGGACGCGATAAATCGCACGTATATTGTACCGTGTATACGCAGGCATAACTCGCTCGGTACGAGCGCGCGCAAACGGACCGCGTGTGCAAATACGGGCCAGTAATTACGTTATATTGGCGGGGAAATTACCAGTTACCGGGTTGCTGTTGAGTTTTATCCAATTAGGGGATTGCCCCGACTGAGCGCGAATGCTCATCGAATCTCTTCCCCTCTCCCTTTCTCATCGCCTCATGCATCGAAAAATGTCGCTCGTTTCCCCATCGTCCTCTCTTTCTCTCTCTTTCTCGTTCTCACCCCGCAATATCCAGCGAGTTTCCCTTTAACGAGACGAAACCGCTCCCGCTCGGAAACGATACGCGTTCGAATTCCCATCGTGGCTGGGCGTATCCACGTATTATTGTTTAATTTCGAGGAGTATAGAAGGAAAACGGACGGTAAAAAGCACCAGAGGCGGTTTCGCAATTTCGCGTTACGGCTGAAAATGTATGTACGCAAGCCAGTGTACGCAATGTTTGATATTAAACTTACGACGTAAAACGGAGAGAATGTTTTTTCGTCCTGTGACGTAGGGAAACGAGAATAATTTGCATCTCTCGCGGGGGAGCGAGCTTTTTTATCATTCGCGCGTTAACGGTTTGGTAACGAGTCGAATCGATTCCGGGCGAGTTTTGGAATCGCGCGAATGACAACCGGGAAATACGCTTACTCGGTGCGCGCTAGTTTCGAAAACTCGGGGGTTGCTACCGACTCGTTCTAGCGTAAGTATCCGTTATTTGCATATCATCTCGGTGCCATTTCCGACGATCCCTCTCTCTCTCTCTCTCTCTCTCTCGCTCCCTCTCTCGCTACTCGTCATTTTTGCGTCCTCGTTTATATATCATCGTGCGATTCCCCCACTTTTCCAAATGAGCGCGAGAAGTACTAGCTCGTCTCTCTCGCTCTTTCATCTTTCTTTTCGCTCCTCGCTCTCTTGTTTTTTATTTCCTACTTCTCTTTTTACACCTAGCGCATACATTATTCGCAGTGTACGCGCCATTCGCTAACGCTGCGCTACATTATGCGAGTTGCCTTCTTCTTTGCCCAACCTCATTTTTGTCCAGTTTTTTTCTTCCGTTTTTTGTTTTCCGTACGCGAGTGAACTGAAGAGACAGAGAACGCACTCGGACTAATTTTACTCCACCGCGACTCCCGGCGAAGATGCAGGACCGTGCTTTCAAGGGTTTTTCGAAACGAGATACGGAATGCTGTTTTATCTCGTTTTCTGCGCGGTAAATTTCGAAAAACGAGACGGGGCTTTATCCGACCCCTGGCGCGATGGTGTCGGAGCTACTCGAAACGCTGCAGGAGCGAAGTAAGGGAGGGAGATGATAGCGAGCTCCGTGGGTGGTCTGAAAACAACCGTGGAAAAAACAACGACGGAGTCGAGTCACCGTCAAAGGGAAAAGCGCGGCTGGCAAAGTAAGCCATGTGTATCGAGAGGAGCGCGAATATAAAAAAAGGGAGAGGAGGACGAAAAGTGTATGCAAACGCGCGATAAGTAGTAGCTGGTGCGTTTGCCCGGCCAAAGCGCGCGATATATCCGTTCTCGTCGAGATAGCAATAAAAAGACCTTTTTGGGTTGCGCAGGCTAAAGCGATGCATTCGTGTCACGGCTGCGGCAAATTTTGCCAAAAATCTTCTAAGCGAATGGATCACTCGTCGATAATGACGAGGTTTCCTTGCTTTGGCGTGAGTTCTTACACTCGTATTATCGCGGAATTTCCGAATCCTAATTTATTTTGAATATTGCGATATTTTCATCGCACGAAGGAACCGCTGTCATTAAGGAACATTATGTACATTATAAAACTCAAAGCTGTGGATCTTTGAAACGCGAAGCAATTAAGACAGTTCCGTCGTAAGAATTGCAAATTTACTTTCGCTCTTTTCACCGTCGCTCACAAATCGTATTTTAATAATGAATAATGTTTCGCGTATACTTGTTCCTTTTTTATCCGCAGAAAACGCGCTCCAAAGAGACAGAGAGAGGGAGAGAGAGCAAGAGAGAAAGAGTGGGTCTTGAAAACCGCAGATTAATCGATATAACAACGCGCGCGCGCTCGCTCCGTTCGTAATGAGAGTCGTTATTAAATTTTCAAACGGCGTTCGGTGAAAAAAGGAAGCGCGAAAGAGTAGAGGAGGACGAACGAGAAAGAAATTTCCAGGCAACGGGGGCTCGCCGAGATTCCACACCGGAGCTGGAATGAAGATTCATCGGGCGGTGCGCGGGGCGTTTAAAAAACTTGCCGCGCTATAAAAATTTCAAAGGAGATAGACACGGTGGAGTATGAGAGAGCCCCCGAGGAAAAAAGATAGCCAGAGAGCGAGAGAGAGAGAGAGAGAGAGAGAGGGGGAGAAAATAATCGGAAAAGAAAAAAGAAATAGACGCGGCAAAGTTTCGCTGAGGGTTTTGCGGAGATAGCCTCGGACAACATTGCGGCGTGCGTCGATCAAGGGCGGCAGACGTGTCGAGGGTGATGTCCTCGGCATTGATTGGCAGCCCCTGGCCTCGCTCGGCTTCGTTGGCGAGCGCGCGCCACCCGCGTCAAGGCTCGACTACAGACCCCCCCCCCCTCCCCCCCTAGCTCCCATCATCCAGCTCGCGAACGCGCGCGCCTTCATGTTCTATAGATACACGAGCTTGATTGCGGGTTACACGGGAACCGAACGGTGATTATCGCCCGTGTTTTCGACGCTGATTAGTTTAACGCGCGGTACCCGAAATCCGATCCCGAATCAACCCTTGTTGGCATCTACGTCCTAGGTGAATATGTATAATTCTCAGCTTCGAGGGGTTCTATTCCGAAGAATTGAAAAAAGAATTTTTTTCCGAAAAACATTTTCGATCCGATCGAGTGATAATATTCAACAGAGATTCCGTTAAACTAATCGACAAATCGTCCCTCTTAATAGATAACCGTTGCGAGCACTCGATTTGGAAAATAAAAAAAAAAAAGAACCCTCCATTATGGAAAGCGTGTTTACGCGAGTATGCATACAAGAAGCGATAATCCATTACGAAAAAGCCTCTCGCGTTAAAATATCGAACGAGGGCGAAAAAATTCACTCCCTCTCGACGCGAGAGAGCGTACGATAAAACGCTCGATTAAACAATCGACGCGAGCTGGCCGAGCGTAATTCACCCTTTTCCGGTCTCCGCGGTCGTTCGAAACGCACCCGCGTCGTTATCGTAACGCGCTTAGGGGTGGAATCGGATTTTTCACCCTCCACTCCCCCTCCAGCCTCTTGAATAACCTCTACGCGAAGTCACGGAACACGCGTGTAAAACAGAAAACACGTTATATGTAGAGTCACTCGGCGCATATAACGACTGACCGAGTTTATGCCGGTGTTCGCGAGGTGTACCATTGATTTCCTGACCCGTGTCAAGGCTGCACGCGAGAAACGACGCCGCCTCGGTTCGCTCTCTCCCTCCGACTTTCTGTTCCGTGTATACGTACGTCCCGTCGCACTCGGGCGACCTCTCGCGAACTCTGCCGCCCCCTCCGGCTCCCCAAACCCACTGACGCACTTTCCACCCTTTCCGCCCCTTCCCTTTTTGCCCACCCCGAAACCGGAGAAAGATTCCCGCTCCTCTACACCGAGAAAAAGATTTCTCTGGATTTAACGAATTTCGTTTCGGTCGAACTAATTTGTTCGTGGCCTAAAAAAAGTTTGTTTACTCGGGAAAACACTGTTTTCAAATCTTTAAATATTTTGCTAATTCAACAATTTGTTAGCTAACCATGACTATTTACTTTCATTCGTAATTTATGCTTTATTTTTGTTTGTACAGTCGTAAAAATTTCCGCCCGAATCCCTGATCGCAGTTGTTTTCGCAAAGTGTAAATTGCGTATGCGCGTACTGTGTCCTGCAGCGAGTGCATCGGACGATCGATAAACGCGCGTACAGTTGTTCGGAAATTCTTTCGCAATGTGGGTTCGGCGAGGAATTTCGACGGTTTTACACCGGCGCGCCGTTCGTTAATCGTTCCGCGTTATCAATGAAGGCATCGCGCTCGTACTGGGAGACGCTCGGGACGCGTTATTTCCCAAAGTTTTTTTCACTCTCTTTCTTTTTCACCCCCTGGTAACTCGTACAGCACACGCTCGCGCAAAAAGGAAAGTGTCGTGAATATCCATTTTTAAAAACTTCCATAACGCGTTTGGAAGTTTCTCGCTGCACACTCGCCGCGTGCTAAACAGTGCATTAGTTATATCCTCGTTTGCTCGCCCGTTGGAAATTAGAACTCGTTTGCCCGATTTTTCCGACCGAGTTACGATTACGGCCCTCGCGAAATTTGAAAACTGCTCGATAAGGGAGGCGATACGTTTGATATATACACCGTCGAGTATCGATTGTCAAACTTTTTAACCGTCGGACAGCGTTAACGAAAACAAAACTCTGCGAGAGTTATCGTTCGATTTACAAATTAAACAAAACGGTACCGTGAGTACATATCGAAACTCGAGACTATAACCCGTGACGGGACAGGTAACCCTGAAGCAACAAAATCACGCTCGACTTTTACATAAGCCAGGCGATACGAAATGTCAATATTTATGCAATTAAGTCAGTCTTCACGTAAATCTCTCTCTCTCTCTCTCTCTCTCTCTCTCTCTCTCTCTCTCTTACTCTCTTTCGTGAGAGATGGAGGGGTGCCACTGGAGTGCTCGCGCAAACGTTCGAGGCGTCAAAGGCGTGCGCGCGGTAGTCGACGAGGATCGATTTATGCATATTAAGCGCAATATCGGTAATTGGTCGGTTATGTAGACTCTCGCGAGTGTATGCGAGTGCGGCCAGATGGATCGCGGTATTGGGTTCTCGTTTATATACGCGAGACTTTGCACACCAGACGAGGGTGCGAGTGAAAAATAGAGAGAGAGAGAGAGAGAGAGAGAGAGAGAGAGAGGGTGATATCGCTAACGGGCAGCCGGATTAACTTCGTCAAGCGGTCAACGACGAGCCTGGAGTTTCACCGATTGGTCTACCTCCCTCAGCCCTCCCTCCTCTTCCATCTCGTCCCACGATGCGCCCGCGCTCTCGCGCCCCCGAAACCGGGTCACAGACTCGCACACCCCCCAGCCAGCCCGTTACAACCCGCGTAAAATCTCCTTTGTTTCTCTCGCAACATATGCGAAATCTAACTCTACGCGATCTCAAATTTAATAATCAATCGAGAAGAAAACGCTCAAACCCTGTCATTCATTTTAGACAATAATTTTAATACGTTTTAATAAAAAATTCTCGTTTTTCTCGAACGTTAAAAAACCTCGATGTTATCCCTCCTAATTTGAAAATTAGTATCGAGTTTCGGTTGACTCGATCTCGATCCGATACGATCATCGATTTTTATCGGAATATCTTGCGAAGATCTGAACAAGGGTGGAATATAGAAGGGTAGATTAGGCTCGATTCGAGATTGAATACACAACTAGTTTTTTTTACTCGAGCAACGAAAAAACGTAAACACCGAGGCTCGAGAAACGACTAGCCGTTTACTCGTCCGCGGTGTGAGAAAAAACAGCCCCCATTGGGAATTTTTTACAAGAGCGAGATTCGAATCGAGCCTCGTCATTATCAACGCCCCAATTAAACCTGTCACGCGATTTCTGCAACCGTCCTCTCCCCCTTCGGTTAATAACGCCGCCAGGGGAGGGCTGGTTAAATCAGTCTTTAACGAGGCGCGTGTATCGCTCTGTAATTAGGAGGATTTTGCATGACGCGCGTGAACGTTGCCTCTCCGATAAGAGCTGAAAAATCGATCCGAGTCGTAAAAAAAAGGAGGAAAGGGTCGAAATCGTTCGAGAAACGATAACAATATAGGGAAAGAAGGTCGAAGATTATCGATTCTCGAAGAGTGGAGAACGCACATATGTCCGGCCAGTGTCGTAAAGTGCACACTGCGGTGCTCTTCTCGCTTCCTCTCTCTCTCTCTCTCTCTCTCTCTCTCTCTCTGCACCCGGCCCTATTCAGCAAAAACAGTCATCCCCGATAACGGGCCATCAGCCCGCTGCGCTCCCGCTTTCATTCTCTTTCTCTCTCTCTCTCGTGCCCACCTCCTTTTCCTGTGGTTTACGACTCCTACGTGTCGTTGTAAACAAAAATAAGTGGAGCGTCGAGCTCTCGACTAATACCAGTAGCTGGAGGTCCCCTTTCTCAGAGTGAAAGAGAGAGAGAGAGAGAGAGAGAGTGGGGTGATGAAGGGTAAGGTAGAACAGTGCGCAAGAGCAAGAGAGAAAGAGAAGGGAGTGGCAGAAGAAAAAGGATTCTAGGCCGGACCGGATGACCGAGAAGCAAGAGAGTAAGCTAGGAGGAAGCAAGAAAGAGAGAGAGAGAGTAAGAGAGAAAGAGAGTCCAAATAGGCTCCATAGCGATAAGAAGGGAGCCGATTCTCCAAGTCGAGCCCGTCGTAAGTTGCGGGTTCGGGGTTGGGCGAGAGAAGGTTTCGGGAGGTCGCGGATATATACGCGAGTTGGAAAGAGAGAGAGAGAGAGACAGAGGGTTGGCTGGTCGTCGCATGGAAGGGAGACAGAGGGTGAGTGGGTGGTCGGGCAGAGGCTGCAGAGCGTAGGAGGATTTGGAGCTCTGCCACGTTGGGAGCACCCTCTTGCTCGAGTGCCCTACTGCGATCACCGATACCACACTAGAGAAAAAGCTCGCTCGCGACGCTCGAACGGTGCGCCGGGTACTTGTCGTTAGTGTGAGAGAGAGAGAAAGAGAGAGAGAGAGAGAGAGAGAGAGAGGAAGATACTCGGTTGAGAGGGCCCAGGGTCCTCGAAAAGAAAACAGGTGGAATCGAGGGACGGCTTCTCTACTCCTCTCTCTCTCTCTTTCTCCTCCGCAGGAGGAACGTAAATATTGATAATCCCCACCCACCTTCAGCGAGATCTCGAGAATCTGTTTAGCGCCATGGGTCTGCTCTTGCCGTGCATAAACCATTCCCACCCTTTCCTCTATCCACCGCACACCCGCCTAAGCTCGTATTCTCTTCGGGAATTAAAATAGCGCGATCCGAGGATCCAGCCGAACCACTTTCTCTCGTATATCTATTCTCTCTCTCTCTCTCTCTCTCTCTCTCTCTCTCCTAATTCCTCTCTCGTAGAAGATAACGCGACGAGACTTATTAAACGCTATATCAATCTAAAAATCTAATTTCCGATATTACATAGGAGAGCCGGAATCCACTCTTAGCGTCTAAGAGAGGATCCGGTATTAATCATCCTTTACGATCCTACGTCCTCGAGGAGAGGACGAGCCCGGAAAAGCGCAAAAATTGCGAATTCTCGAGCGTGTGCCGAATCGATCGGCGTTTGCGGTGCGATAACCGGGACACCCTCATTCTCCCCTTTGCATTTCGCGCGAGAGAGCCATGAGCTCTCTCTCTCTCTCTTTCTCTCCTCGAAGTTGCGCGCTGCGTGTGTCGCGCTGGTCCCGGCCTCGCGGCAAGGTCGTCTGGATCGATTCGACGCGACTTTCGCATATATCGCGTCATTCAGAAGAAAAGAGAAAAAGGGAATATAAAAAAGAGCCCGAGTCAAAAAATAACCACCGATTCCAGATCTTTTTTAATCTCGTTCCCCTGTATTTAACTGCGATATTCGAACGGTATACTCGCAGCCCGAATAGCTTCACCCGATTCGCCACTGTGTCAGATCCAATATTGGCCTAACGGTAAATATTGCGTTTAAAATTGGGAGGAAATACAAACGAGAGTGGACCTAATTCGAAATACCAAAGTCGAGAGATTTCGCTCGATATTCGTCTATAATTTGAAGCGAAATGAATGAAACGGGATGAATGAAGCGAAATAACGAAATGAAATCGGTCTTAATTCAGACGGCGAGATGAGAAATGGATCGAGATTGATTCTAGGCTAAATGCGAAATAATTTTTTATCTCGAGAGTGCAGGAAGAACAAAAAGGAAATTTTATCGTCCGCTGGAGTAAAAGCCTTTTCTCGAAACTCGTTCACGTACACTCTCAGA